>PGSH02021241.1:0-43032 GCA_002915635.3 Ambystoma mexicanum | reverse complement strand
TATTTTTGATAGTGGGAGGGACAGATTAGCTTAGTTTGGACAGAGGACAGATCTTCTTTTTGGACTCACTGACGATGGACGAGCACCCTTGTTAGTTTGTGTTATGTTAGGGAAAGCCTTTAGCTTGGAAAAATCAGGAGTTTTTCACTTTTTTTAAAATTTATTTTTATTATCATTACTCTTTAACAAGGCAGATTAGATACATGTTAGATTCAGTACTCTTCCGTGGATTTATAACATTACAGTGACAGGATAAATGCATAACAAAAAAAATAGCTCACTCCTCATACTATAAACTCATCCCTCCCTTCCTGCCCTCCACCCCCTTCCCTACTCATCACTTCTTGCTAATTGAAGAACGAAAGCAATAAACAAATCAAACCATAACTAACGATGATCCAGTTCTGAAACTACATTGGTTACCATAGTTGTATCTTGCACTGCGACATTTGACGTTGATAGTGGCTCACAGTCAGCAGGAGTCTGATAGAATGGGGCATTGTCTCTGGCATAGCTCGTTCATATTCATTGTGAGTGAGATTGATCAGTCTGTGGTTTCCCAATATTCAGTGTAATACTCTAAGAAGGGCAACCATAGCATGTTTATACTTTTACGCGATTCGTGTATGGCGGCTGTAAGACCCTCCATTTCAAAAATAGAATGTGCTTTGATTAACCACTCCCTTTTTGAAGGGAGCACAGCCGACTTGCATTTGGTAGTTAAGCAAACTCTTGCCGCTAGTAACAAATTGCGTGGCAGGTGTGTTAATGACTCGTACCCGCTTTCCTCATCTGACTCCACCCCAAACAGCACGAACAAGGGTGTTAATTCCCTGGTGATTCCATATATGGTTCGGATCCAACCCAACACCCCCCTCCAGTACACCTGTACCCTATTGCACTCCCACCACTGATGCCAGTAATCACTACATTCTCTACATCCTCTCCAACAATAGGGGATGTGCCTGGGAACATTTTGGACAGCCTTAAAGGCGTAAAGTGCCATCTTGTCAATAGCCGCATATTATGCATTTTATATTGCATGGAAATGGACGACGCCCATACTGCTCTGTATATTTCCTTCAATACCCCTGGTTGCGCAGCAGTTGCCAGCTCAGACTCCCATCTAACTTCTGAAGGCGGGCGTCGGAGGTGGCCTCTCATGAGCAGAGATTTATAATTTTTTGATATAAGACCTCTCGACATTTGTTCAAAAGGCGTGAGGGAGCGTTTTAGGGAATCGCCCCAGCGGGCGTCGTTCAGGGCGCTTCTCAGCTGAAGGAAAAGCAAGGGAGGGACTTCTGTATCCCACAGGTCGACCCTGAATTCTTCCATGGTAATAAATAGACCCTTTTTCCACAGCTGTCCAGCTCGGATGAGGCCAGCTTCATACCAGGGTTGAAATTGTTGCACCTCACTCAACAAATCCCGAATGGGTGGCGACCAGATGCAGCTAAGAGGGGAAGGCCAAGGTCTACCGCCCTGCATGACCCGAGTTGGATGCCAGAGGGACCACAACACCCCGAGATGGGATGCTCCTTAATTCACCTTGTCATAGACGATAGTGGGACCCACAGCCATTCTCCCAGCGTAACTGGAGCAAAAATGTAATTCTCTATTGCTATCCACTGTTTTACAGGGTATTCTCATAGGTGGTCTGGAAGCACTCGGAGTTGTGTTGCTCTATAGTACTCTCCCAGGTCTGGAAAACCCAGACCTCCTTCCTCCTTCGGCCTGATTAATGTTGAGTACGAAATCCTTGCCTTTTTATCAGCCCATAGAAAACTAAGTAGTGTGCGCTTTACTTATGCGAGGAAGGGCTCTGGGACAATGATGGGAAGGGATTGGAATAGAAATAAGAATCGTGGAAGAATGTTCATTTTTATGGCAGTGAAACGCGCTGCCCAAGTCATGGGCAGTTTCCGCCATCTAGAGATATTGTTTTGAATAGCCGTCCACAATGGAGTATAGTTAGCCTCAAAGAGATCCGGGAGAGAGACTCTTATATTTACCCCCAAATATAGGATGGTGTCCATTTGTACTTTAAAGCCCCAATTAATTCTTAAAAGCCCCAGTAGCTCGACATTCTTTCTCAAGGGGACTGCTATGGTCTTTTGAAGATTAGCCCGAAAGCCCGAGAGGGCGCCGTATCGTGACTGTTCTCTTAAGAAGGTGGGAATAGAGGTCGATGGGTTGGTAAGGTATAGAAGAATACTGTCAGCAAACATGGCCAACTTGTATTCCTTACCCTCCCGGGGGATTCCCCTCATCGCGGAATTTGACCGTATGGCTTGGGCAAAAGGCTCTATAACCAGGGCGTAGATAAAGGGTGAGAGTGGGCAACCCTGCCTTGTGCCGCTGGTGAGATTAAAAGAATACGAGGAGACTCCATTAATAGAAACCTTGGCTCGGGCCGAGTGGTATAATGCTCAAGCACCTCGTATCCACATAGTCCCCAACCCTAACAATTTTAGGACTGCTCTCAGGAATTGGCCATTCTACCCTGATCAAATGCCTTTTCGGCGTCTACGAGAGGGTCTTCACCGGCTTATCGGAGTGTTGCCATTAAGTCTAGGATTTTTCTAATGTTATCTGCCCCTTGCCAACCTCTCACGTATCCTACTTGGTCAGTGTGCACTTGTTGGGGGAGAACCTGCGCTAACCGGGCGGCCAGGATACTGGAATACATTTTAGCCTCTACATTTATTAGGGAAATTGGCCGGTATGATTTACAGTCCGTGGTGTCTTTACAGTCTTTGGGGATGACGATGATTATAGATTCAGTGAAGGACTCAGGAACCTGTCCAGACTCTAAAATGGAATTGAACAGTTTGGCGAGAAATGGTGAGAGTGTTTCAGAATTAGCTTTATAGAAGGCAGGTGTGTATCCATCTTGCACGGGAGCTGAGCCCGCCTTTAGAGCCGAGATAGCTCCCTGCACCTCCATGGCGGTGATCGGGGCGTTGAGCATGACAAGGTGGTCATCCATTATGGGGGGACAGGGAAGAGCAGCTAAGTATTCCTCAATTGTAGAGTGAGAGACGCTATTCTCGGCCGTATATAGCTTTGAATAGTATCTGGAGAAGCGGTCAGCTATGTCCTGAGGGTGCACAAGTGTGGCCCCTGACTCGTCTTTAATTTTAAACACTACCCTGTCCGCTCTTTGCTTATGGAACCTATTCGCTAACATGGTGTGGGCTTTGTCCCCCTTCTGAAAGAATTTTTGCTTAAGATATTTAAGTTGTGTGAGAGCTTTGCCGTTCCATATATCTCTTAGTTTCTCCCTCATCTTTTCAATTCTTGTGACTGTGTCTTCATTATTAGCTGGATGCTCTCTAAGAGTGCGCTCCAACCGGGTGATACCTTCCTCAGCTCTACCTCCTTGAGCAGTCACAGCCTTTTCTTGGCTCCCCCCTCTGAAATTAAGATGCCTCTTATCGTGGCCTTCCCCGCTTCCCAGTCCGTGTTCAACGGCATACCGTCCGTGTCATTGATTTTGAAATATTCTCTGATGGCTTTGGAGAGGGTTTCATTGAATATTGGGTCTCTACACAGAAAGTCATTACACCGCCACCTATGGTCAGGGGTCGGAAGGGGTCCCAAATCTAGATCCAGAGTGCATAGGTCATGGTCAGACCAAGCAACCACTTGGATAGATGCTCCTCGAATATCACATTCATTTTCAGCCCCTAACAAAAGATAATCAATTCTTGAAAAGGTACGATGTGGCGGTGAAAAAAAGGTGTAAGACTTTCCTTCTGGATGTGTTGTGCGCCAGGTGTCTATGAGATGATGTTCTCTCAACTGAGTCATGAATCTATTTCCTTGGAGATTACATGGGGGAAGGGTGCTTTGCCGCACCGGGAGCCAATCACGTTCCCGGTCTGCTGCTACATTGAAATCCTCCCCACAAATCTGTGTGCCCTTCCTCCAGTTTTCTAGGAAGTCAAACAGGGTTTCAAAGAAGCTAGATTGACCGTGGTTTGGGGCATAGGCCGAGCACAGTGTGACTGGGTGAGTTCTCAGTTTCCCCTTGAGCGCCACATATCTTCCTTGAGAATCTTTATATGCATGTTCTATTTGGGCCCCCAGGGAACTTCTTAAAAGGATGCCAAACCGCCCTTTTTCTGTGGGCCAGATGCCCAGAACGCACTACCTATGCGTTTTCCTGAGATTTTCCTTTCTCCCCCACTGGTATATTTTGACTCTTGTATGAAGAGTACGTCTAGTTTGGATTGATCAAACTGCCGCGCTAGCATTGACATTTTCTGCGGGGAGTTTAGGCCCTTCACATTTAGGGAACCAAAGACTATGCCTTCAGAGCAAACCATCCCTACAAAGGAGAATAACCATGACTGCCCCAACACCTATTAAGCCCTTGCCCTTTACGATGAGGTGGTAAGTCAATCGCTGTGTTGCAGGGTGTATTTGTATAATCTTGATATGGTTCAAACCAATTGTCTTGACTGGATGAATGTTATTCTGAAGTCCTCTCTTCCCATTTCGAAGGATAATGAGAATGGGTGACCCCACCTATAGCAGACTCCCTTTTCTTGCAGCCAGGCTGTGAGGGGGCGACATCCCCTCCTTTTGGCAAGACTCATAGCCGAGAGGTCATGATATAGTCTAACATTTGCACCTCTAAACTCTATCACACCTTTTTCTCTAGCCCTTAATAGAATATCTTGCCTTTGGGTAAAGTAGTGACATTTTACGAGGACAGAGCGTGGTCCCCGCGTTTGTCCGCCAGCCCTATGCACTCTGTCAAACTCCAGCTTGGGGGAGTCTGTGTCCATGTAGAGAGTCTGAATCAGGGCTTTAACCTTCTTTTCCAAGCTCGTTTGGGATTCCCCTTGCTCTTCCTCCAGACCCAGAATGCGAATATTCGATCTTCGCTCTCTGTTTTCAAGGTCATCAAGCTTAGCTTCCTCGTCTCTCTCCTTTTGTTCTAAGTCCTGGACTCGGGCCTCGAACTGCATTGTGGCCACATCTCCTGAATGTTGGTAATTCTCCACTGCCTCTAGGCGGTCCTCCACGTTTGCCATTTTAGTCTGCATCTCTGAAACTTTGGCAGTGAAACCCGACTTGATGGACCTTATCTCAACCAAGAGCAACCGGATGTCTGATTTGGTAGCGCTGTCGAGGTCGTTGCCCGGGTCTCCGAGGAGCTTTGTACTTTGTCAGTTTCCATGGTGGTGCTTACCCGGCTAAATGACCACAATAACACCAAGGTGTTTGGGCACAGCTTCTCGAAATGGATCTTTACGGCTTCTTATTTCTGTATGCTCGACCTGGGTCACACAGGGCTGTACAGAACTGCCGAGTATGAGGCGAGGTGCGCTTCTGCTGCCTGTTTCTAGTGTGAGTACAGTCCAGCATCCACTGCTATGCCATGCTACCAATCGAGAGGCAGCAGGAGTATGCGTGACCGTTCTATACTGGGGCGTAGCCGGGCTTCAGACTCCCGGTCATCTAGCTGGGGCTGGAAGATGTAGCTTAAGCAGGTGGCTGAGTCCCCCAGTAGCTTGCAGGGGAGGAGATCGGTGCGTTGATGAGAGGGACTCAGATTGACTGCAATAAGTGGGAAGCGGTTAACCTGTGTGCTCCCTGGCAATCCGCGATGTCTTCACTCCCAAGGGCCGCCGTGATCAATGGGGGAGCTCTTGCACACCCAGTATCGCTGGGGTACAACCCCCAAGGTGTGGCCTGAGGTTGGTGGGGCTCTTTCTACGGCTGGTGGGTTCTCCCCAAGGTAGCCCTGTTGCTGGGGTCTCAGTTGGTGGTTAGCGGTTCAGAGGAACGGGCTGTTTCGCCTGAGCTCTAACTCAGGTTTATACATTGCTGGCTGGGGTGTAGGGAAGCCCAGGTTCCATGGGTGGAAAGGGTGAAAAGGTGAGGCAGAGAGCGTGTGAGTGAGTCCCGATGCGCACGGAGGGTGCAGTTATTGAAAGAAAAAAAAAAAGGTTTTTTATTGTCCTACGCCGGGATGGGAGTGAAATGCTCTCCCTTCCTCCTCCTTGCTCCAGCAAAGCTGTGTATTGCTGGTCAGGGGTTCGACTGCCCAATAAATCTCCCTTTTGATTCACTTTTCTTTTCTCACCATGCGGGCGGGTGCCTGGTAGAGCGTTGGGGTAGGGGAGGGGTACGACGGCGAAGAACAGTCACTTTTCTTCTTGAAAACCCTCTCCCACCACTCCTCACCTCATAAGGGCGCTCCACACACCCTCCGGGACCAGCTCTGATCTCTGGGTGGATGGAGAGGTGGCTCAACCACGTCGGGGACTGGGAGAAGTTTCCCCAACCAGGAGCGCGCCTCGCGGCCACCATTTTTCACCTCGGAAGGGGGCCGCGACTCCTTCAGGGATTTTCTTCGTGTTGGCTGTGCAATTCACTTCCCAAACTCGCCCATAGACGCTAGAACATTTCTGGCATGAAAACGTTGCTTTTCTTGGACGGCAGATTGTTTTATATATTCATAGTTCCCAGCATGTAAACGCCTGTAGAGGGAGACAGCGGTTCAAGCTGCCATCTCGTCTGTGCCCCCTGGTGGTCTCCCTTTTCACTTTATTTTTAATTAATATTCCAAAATGGAAGACAAGCCCTTGTCCTTCTTCTGAGCCGTCACAGTATCTTCCCCATTTAAATTTGAATTCTGTTTGGTGATTGCTTGACCCCCTTTGGATCTCTTAATTTAATGTATAATGTTATTATTTGCCTTATCCTGGTATTGGTTTATTACTTGAATGTCTCTCTGAGGATTAGAACACAGCTGCAAGGTTTGAAAAGCATTCGCAACTTGCTGAACCATATTGGATTCAATCCTTCTGCTGGTGCATCTAAGTGGTGCGCTGTAGTCTCTCCTTTCTGCCGGCATCTGGGGGATGGTTGTTTGAATGCATGTCGGTAGTCGGTTCACTCCTTGGCACATGTAACTTAAGGTAAGAGAGGAGTGTTCTTTCCTTGATGTCTGCAAACTCCTTGGGTTTGCATCCTGTATCAAACTTGCCACTCTGTTCCAGGAGCCGCTATTACCCTTGATATTGCATTCTGGTAAACCATGTCTTCAGGCAGTGTTAAGACTCTTGGTAATGCATTCTGGTAAACTAAGGCTGCAGGACTGAGGGCTTGATGAGCTTCCTCCAGGAAATAAATACTACATATCTAATGGACAGTGGGCACAACCACCATCTAGGAGGGATATAGAGTAGCAGCGGGACCAGTCTCATCCCTGGTGGCTTGCTTCACCCACATATTATAATGGAGACTTTGGGCAACTCACCACACCGGTCAAAGTACGCCCAAATGATGGATCATGAGGGCTTGGTAAATGGGGGAAAGATGTTTGCTCCTTGTGACTCCTGTGCTTGCCTTTCTCCCTCCACAAAAGCATGGCAAAGCTTCTCCGGCAGACCCCTCGCATACTTAACATCCACCTCTTTTCCTTCAGGTAGGTCCACGGTCCGTAGAGGTACTTACCACCACAGTATGATCCTCCCCCTCGATGGTCTGTAGTATAATGCTCCTCCTAAACATTTGCCACATTTTCACCCTTCCCCTACAGTTTGAAGACCACGTCTTCCTCTGCAATCACCCCCACCCAGATAGGAACCACCTCAGTCTACTCCTCCAGGATGTGTGAAGCAACTGCTCCCTTCTGCCACACAAGGAACATGCCTGTGCCTTCTTGCTACACATCATCATGGCTCCTGTTCCATCATAGGTCCAACTTCTGAGATGGACCCTACCAAATGTGCAGCCGCCCTGCATATGTGGGAGCCTACACAAAATTCACTGCCTCCCGTACTGCCATGCTCAAGAGGACTTCCACCACTGCTTTCTCTTCCACTCTTGAATGCACACCATTCCCCTCCTTAAGAGAACTGGACATTTGGAGAGATCCAAAGAACAAAACACATACAGGGAACTGAACCCAAAGAACAAGGTTGACACAACAAGAATGACAAACCAGCACGACAAACACATGGAGAGACAACATCAACAACAAACAGAAAAGGGACACTGGAACAGTGTAAAAAGCATTTTCCGTTCTTTTCTGAAGAAAGGATTGGGGATACCAACTCCTTTGTCATTAAAGGTTTCATCACTGGAAACAAATACAAACAAAAAGGAGAGGATAGGTCAGAGTCTTTTCGTTTTTTCATCCTGGGGAAATTAAAACACTGAATAGAAAATAAGCAGGCAAACCGGTGCAAAAATAGGCAAACCATTGCAACCTCAAATGACACAAAAACAAATCTGAAAGTCCTAAAACTGCTTATAAAACCAGTCAAAAGCTGTCTATTCTGGCATCAGACCTTCTCCACTGCCAAGTAAAATCCACAAAGGAACAAGTAGTGAGCGGAGCATCTTATAGAACCTGAAACTTCCTTTAGGTGATTCGATTCAAATGCTCTGATTGGCTGAATATACTGACAAATCAGCGTGAGATTCCACTTAAGATCAGAGGCTGCTGTTTTGGGCATGAATCAACACAAAGTTAAAGTAAACGGTTGCAAGTTTGACCTTTTGCTCGTCTATGCCAAAAATCTGTTGCACAATAGTGATGGTATCCGGTCATTTTTTCGATAGCAATTCTGCCGAAGTACTCTACTTAAACAGAATTCTGCTTAAACAAACTCATTGAATTATATGGTGCGGGGGTGGAGGGGTTAAAACGGGTAGGGAGGGGACTGGGGTAGTGTGGGAAAGGGGATGATTGGGGGTGAACCCCCTAAATAAAAAATACAAAAATCTGTGAGTTTTATTTGGCAGAATTCAGGCGAAATAAAGTACTTCGGCAGAATTCCTGTCGTAAAAATAAAATAGAACCATTGTGAGATGCACCAACAGGATTGGTGGGCCACTAGTGATAGCTTTCCTGGCCCGATTGACAACTTTAAAAATACAAGTGAAAACCACCATGAAAAGCTTTCTAAAAATGCACAAAACATGACATTTTGAGCACTTTAGAGCTGACTGAGAAAGTGGCTTTGGGAAACTGCTCCTTAGAGTTCAGGATGATTTAACTGCAGTTGTGGCTGCCATGGTGTCCCATCACAATTGACTCATTCTCTGTGCTACCTAACATATGAGAAATGTCGTTTTAAAACAGCTAGTTCTACCTGCAAACAATCTGTTTGGAAGGTAATGAGTTTATTGTGCCATTGTTCTCATAAAAACGGGTTTACCATGTGTGTATTCTGTCACAGGGTTGCTGATCATAAAGCATCACAACACACATCCCTGATTTAAAGAACTCCGGTTGTCTTATGTTTTTGTAATAAGGCAAAGACTAGTAGTAACACAGTCTTAATTGTGTTGGGTTACTTTGTGGAAAATCGGAATATACACAACTAGTAATGTTAAAATGTGTGAAAAGCCAACATTCTTGGCTTTGTCAATACTTGCACTCTTTTTTCTTCCATCGATACAAAAATACCTCTGTTGCTTTCATGACATGGGTAGAAACCCTCTTGTGCAACCATGATCAACTGAAAAGTTTGGTTGCTGTGGCGATATGACTATTGGCCAGCAATAGTACAGGGTAGAGCCATGGCTTCTAAGCCCTGTGCTCCACCCAACAATACTACTAGTGCATCAGTGATTCAGGCATAAAGGTAAAGCAGGCACCATTGAAATGTATACCTCCTAAAGTAGCATGGGGATGTGTGAACCTTCACAGAAACATCCAAAAAGCAATGGCACAGTGGTACCAAAATCAAATGAGTGCCACGCAGGGTTCTTATAAAATATGGATACTTTACTCAAAGACAACTAACAATCTCACCACCCTAAAACTATTGCATAGATCAAAGCATACATAGGTATATATGCTGAAGGGTATGGGTGTAAATGACACTAGGGAGGAAAACCCATCAGAAATGCAAAAAAAAAAAGGGAAATACAAAATGATTACTTTTAGGTGTCTTTTAAGATAGGGAATGGTGATCTATCTATCTATCTATCTATCTATCTATCTATCTATCTATCTATCTATCTATCTATCTATCTATCTTTATTTTGTATAGCACCACTCACACCGAGGGCTCACAGTGTTGACAAGACAGACAGGACAAGAAACATGAGATTCAATGCTGTTAAACCAAAGTCTCCATAGGCTTTACTCTTGTCAAAAAGGAAAGTCTTCAGACTCCTTTTGAAGAGGGATAGTTTTGGGATTGCCCTCAGCACGGTGGGCAGCGCATTCCACATCCCAGGAGCCCATACATCAAAGCTGGCACCTTCAAGGTTTTTTTAATCATGGCCAGGCCAGGATACCATTCTTATTTGACCGCAGGGTTTGTCTTATGGGTGCCTTTTTTAATGCGTGAGCAGAGATACAGAGGGGCATTACCAGACAGGCATTCATACACAAGCGAGTGCTCCCTGTGTTGGATTCTTTGCTCTGCAGTGTAGTTTCTGGCGTTCCTCTGAAATATGCGCTCGCTTCCCGAGCCCACATCCTGCACGAACCACTCCATTCTGGACATTCTACAGTTTCTTTATGTTTACCTGAGGGTTGCCAACCACCAAGCTATTGCAGTAGTCGAGCTTCACGTTGACAGTGGCAGAGGCCACCATTGCCATGTTCTGCTCAGATAGGAAAGGTCTTATCTGCCATAGCAATTTATTCACGAATGTACATGATGATTTTAAATGATCAACATGTTCATTCAATGTTAGTTGTGAGTCTAGGTAGAATCCCAGGGTTTTGACGTGCTAGGCAACTCGAATGTTGTTACCTGAATTACAAAATGCCTGTATTGTGGGTCTATTGTGTGTCTATTTTCCCTAATACAAAAAATCTGGTATTGTGATGCACACTGATATTGAGAAATAAATTACTAGTCTATGGGCCTCATTACAAGTTTGCAGGGCCGGTAACAACGGTGCCGGTAAGCTACCGGCACCGTTGTTACCGGACCGACAAACTACAAGTTCTGACCGCGGGTGCCTTTCCGCCAGCCAGGTCTGATTTTTCTAATCAAGTGAACTACTCCAGAGATGCTTGTAGCATCTTGGCCACAGTCTTGGTGCTCCCTGGGAACTAGCAGTCTTCAGCAGCAGGAAAGCTTTCCTTCGTAAAGTCACTTCTAATGTCCCCCAGAACCTGAGAAGCAGTTTGGGAGAGAGATGCAGCCCTCCAGCAGATCTTGTCTCCAACCACCCCAGCAGGCTTTGAACAGCTTCAGCTCCATTGAGAGTTCTGTCTGAATCATTTCCATGTTTGGATGAGTCCAAAAGTTGATTCACCGATTGGGGGGTTCACCCCTATAAATAGTTAAATCCAAACAGAGGATTGGTCCTTTTAGAATCCTTCTGGTAAGGGCCAATTTGTGTCTCACCTGTAGATTTTCCCACCTCTGCGTTGTCATGCACCGAGTGCTTGATTTGCAGAAAGTCCAGGGGGAGGGGGCAAGGTGTTGGTAAGAAGGTTGTGATGTTCAGTACAATTCAAGATGGCCACCTGCTTCTTCCTTTAGGTTTCTGGCCTCTGGCTTCAGATCCAATGGTCCCGCTATTAATTATCCCCTTTCTAGTATTCCCACTTTGTCCTACAGCCTTCCTTGAAGTGCCTGTTACCATCCCTACCCGCTTCTGAAACCAACCTCTCCTCCTTGGAAGGGTGCCAGAATGTACACTAGGAGCACAATAGTTTTCCTGAGAGTAGCTGCACCCATGTGTTGTCAGAGCATCTTTAAAGACGAAAGCCTGCAGCAGATGTCCCTTTCATCTGTAGGCAAAAGCAGACAGCCATATTTGGGGGGATGAAGTATGCCAGTAGAGTAGTAGAATGTCCAGAAGCTCAGGTGGGTAGAAACAGGTTCCTTTATTTTGTCTTAGTCCATAGGTTATGGTCAATGGGGAAGGAGAAGGCCCACCAATCCCACCAGGTAGCTCTTCCAACTGCAACTCCTGGAATCTCTTGGAGGGAACCTTCCGTACTGTTTATTTATTTGTTTGTTTGTTTGTTTGTTTGTTTGTTTGTTTGTTTATTTATAAAGCGCTGCAGCCCGCGGGCATCAGAGCGTGTTCCAAAAAGACAGGACATGACAGGACAGAGAACGGGACGGTGGCAGAACCACATATGTAATTCACAACAAGCAGAATACAGAGGTATGTGGAAGTCTATCCAGGATTTATTCGAATAGCAATGTCTTTAGTTGCTTTCTGAAGAGTAGGTAGTTTGTTTCCAGCTTCAGAGTCTGCATGCATGCATTCCAGCAGTCACTCTGACATCACAGCTACAGGCTCAACAACACACAGGGAAGGGAATACAAGACACTATACATTTGAACCTAGCAGATCAGCACCTCACCTTTAACTGAGAGATCTATATTGCTGATATATGTGTATGTACTGCCCAACAAAGGTGACTTAGGACAGGGGTTTTGAAAGTACAAGAGTAAGAATGGGATTGACTCTTTGAGAAGTCATTTTCTCTTTAAAGCTAACTCCTATATTACTAACCATATTAACAGTGTCTCTCTGAAGAAGAGCCTATTGCTCGAAACATATGTTGGCAAGAGATAGCAATGACATAATATAGGAAGAACCAATTGAAATTAAATGTAGTGCAACATCAATCGATTGTAAAAAAAAATCATTAAGTTACTGCATTATGAACACAGTTGCATTTCTCAACTAATTTGAGATATGGTGATAGATGGAGCAAAGTCAGAATATACCAGAATATATGTATGACTCACTGGGAGTCAGCAAATTCAGTTTTGGCTGTTTAATTTAATCCCCTCACGAATCAATATATCTATTTTGGGATCAAATATAGCTTATATTTACTTTTGCACTGTCCTAGTTACCCTTCCATAATTTGCGGTTACCAATTAACAATTCGGCTGTGGTACTTTTTTATAAGTGGTACGTGTTAGAGGTGTCACCCCAGTGCTGCTAACCGTGAATTTAGCTTTACCTGCCTGTTTGTGATTGCATACCATACTCTGTCAGCTTCAAAGAAGATTCATTGTAAGGGGCCTCAATAGACAGTGTTTCCTTAGAGCCAAAAGAGCTTTTGAAAAGGAAACCCACGCGAGAGACTGCTCCTCAGTTCCTGCATGTGCACATTTGAAGTAAATGATACTTTGCTCTAAAAGGTGCCCAACTCGCTGTTCAGTTGCGGGGCTGTTTGGTGACTGTGCACAGCAGAAGTATTCATGTGTCCAATATATGACTGGCAGTGATTATGTTACAGACTCTCAAGGCCTGAAAACAGCCCAGGTATAATTGCCAAAAGCTTAGTATCTTTTTAGCAACAGAGCTGATGTGGAAAGTGTGTCTTCTTAGTAGCATCAGTTTTCTGCAAAGAAACCACTTTCCCTTTGCTTGGCAAAAATCAGTCAATCTCAGGATTGTACACCCTTGCAGATGGCATTCTGTCACAGTTGCCAAGAAACGGCAGTAGAGTGCAGTGTTGCCTCAGAAGACCCCCATAAACTCCAGCCTGCATTGATAATACATCTTCTATTCCCACTCTCTTTAGGAAATTGGATGCTGGAGATCGGATCTCGCTGTTTGACCTAGCTGCTGATTGCCCAACTCTCAGAGCCAGTTGAGCGCATTGAGATTGGTCGATATAATAACACTTCTATAGCATGCTGTACTTGATGTAGATGGGTTATGTGGTTTATTCAGAAGTCTTCTCCTGAAGGACTTCCGATGTGCAGTTCCAAATAATCAATACATGCACTGGGAATGCCTACATAAGTCCACAGTTAGGACGGATGCTGGACTCCTGCAATCTAACCGTGTTCAACCATAGGAAGACATTGGGACTCATTATAAGTTTGCCAGTCCGGTAACAACGGTACCGGTAAGCTTGCCGGTACCGTTGTTACCGGACTGGCAAACTACGAGTTCTGCTCGTGGGTGCCTTCCCACCCGCCAGGTCCGACCTGCCGGCACCCGCAAGCAGATCATGTTGGATGCACCGGCACCATTCAGAATGGTGCCGGTGCATCTGGCCTCCCCATTCCCCATTGAGCCCTATGCGGCTCAATGGGAATGGGAGTAATGCATTCCAATGTCTGGAAATGGGGAAATACAGGATCCACCAGGGGCTATAATAGCCCTGTATTTCCCCATTGCCTGGCGGCAGAAAAATTTGCAAGTTCGGCGGCAGCCTACTGGTTTCACCGGCAAGGCTACCGCCAAACTTTTATGAGGCCCAATGCATTGTTAAAATTGACTATTCAAAGAAAGAAATCTTCCAATTTGCCGATGACCATCTTTACAGGGTGAGCTAATCTGGTGCAGAAAGGCTATGAGACGTCATAGGACAGTCCCCCCCAGTGAAGAGAGCCGACCCTGCGATTTTGGCTATCAAAGACCAATCATAAGAGTGCACAGCATAGCTACAGGGGAGCCTCTGTCACTTATATAAAAACAATAAGGTAAATGAAAGATATGTACGGGTTATACTATGGGGATCATGGACTTATCCCAGTAATCACGAAAAGCCCCATTCTTACAAGAAGTGTGATTGAACCTGCAAAATGCCCTTTAATTAGTTAATGTTTATTGGAGTAGCTGTGCCATGCATTTGGTGTTTCCCGTTCCTACATGCCTTTCAAATAGGCCTGCCTTATACTGTTTGCACAGTCAGCAGTGCACACAAGAGCAATGTGTTTCCACATGCCATACCTTTATGGCGATAGAATTGAAATGGTTGCACATTCTCTCCATTCACGCCTGGATGCTGCCAGGTGCCACTGAGCTCAAATGGTGTATGATGAAAATGGCTTCAATGAGGAATTACCGGGCCATTCCAACCTTGGAGGACCCGGTAATTCCTCATTCAATGTACCCATCCCCATCCCCATAGGGCTCAATGGGAATGGAGAGGGAGCTAACAACGGGCCCGTCGTTGTTAGCTCCCTGGCCCCCTCACGGGACCCGCTAAGGACGTCTGGTAAAACCAGACATCCAGAGCGGGTCCTGTAAGGAGACCTCGTATTAGGGCGGAATGGGTTTAATAGCGCCGGCACCTTTACCTTAATGAGGCCCAAGGGTTTCTATGCACTGGGATGTTCCGGAAGCAGAGGCGCTTGCTGCATGGTTACATTGATTACATCGCTGCAGACTACACACCACCTAGCTTGGATATCAGCCCAGCATAATAATTATGTGTTACGTTATTGAGTTTCATATTTTGAGTGGATAATACACATCTACATCTAATTGGCTTTTCTACCTCTTAAGGTGGTAATGCTATTTCAAAGGTACCACCTTCCATCCCTCCACCCCCAGTTCTGTGTTTGCAGAGTTCAGTGAAGGTAGTGCAAAGTTAACCTCGGTGCTCTGGTACAAGATGACACATATGCTTGTCTTATATTCATAGATGCATTTTCACTGACCAAAAAATGGTGAATTACACTGCCCTACCACCACTTGTAATCCTGTGGTAACTCCACAGGAACAAGTTACAGTAAAAGAAATCAAGTTTGGTGGTAATTCTATGAATCTACTGCCGTATTACCACCATGTGCGTAATGCGGCCCCAATACTTTTTTCTTTTGGACTGCATAACACAAAAGATGTTGGGACAATTCTCTCACTAGACTGTTTTCAGTGCCAGGAATGTCCCTCACCAATCAAAGTAAGATTTTCTCTCCCTTAGGTGTCCTCTGCCTAAATATGGTAGCAGCGGTCGAGCCGTCAAGTCACTATGCTTAGGAGGGCATTTGTGGAGCCATAAAATAATATAGCGATTTATTACTTAAATTAAATAGAATGCCCACACTGAATTAGCAACACTATGGGCCTCATCACAAGTTTGGCGGTAGCCTTGCTGGTAAAACCGGTAGGCTACTGCAAAACTTGCAATATTTTCCGGCGCCTGCAAATGGGCAATTACCGGGGCATTCCAACCCCGCTGTACCCAGTAATTGCCCATTCACGGAAAAAAGATGCTCCTCATTCCCATTCGGCTCCTTAGGGCCGAAAGGGAATGAGGAGGTCGAATGCACAGGCAGCGTTTATAACGATGCTTGTGCATCCGACTTGCTGTGCACCCGCGAGCACAACTCGTAGTTTGCCGGTCCAGGAACTACGGTACCGGCAAGCTTACTGGTACTGTAGTTCTTGGACTGCCAAACTTATACTGAGTCCCCATGTTCTGTATCAGTATTGAAGGAAAGCACTGAGATATTTACAGAAGCAGGAACATATGCACCATGGAATATAAAAACACACTCACCAGCACTTGTTAGTTTGGAAGTTTCTAAAAGTCCATAAGACCCATTTCATACAAAATTAATACCCCCTCAGACATGTTCTATCTGACAGACATAGACCTTTGGATTCAGTTTTTAATGGGTGCAAAATGTAGGGAGAAGACTGCCAGCATGTGCAGTTATGTGCGCAGCAGTCCCCTTCATGCAATTTTAGTTCCTGTTGGATTGAATATATTTTCATTAGCTGCACATTGTAGAGCAAAGAAGTGAAAAAGCCTTTCTTTATATGCATGTCAGGAGGCATTTGCAATCGATTCTATATGGATACCATATGGGTTCCATGTTTTTCCACCAGCAGCAAATTCAGATGCTGGCAGAAAAGCTTTTGTTTCTGACATGCCTGATCAGATGCGTCTGACTGTCACGCTCACCTTTGGTCTCAGGACTTACCTCTGGATCTTCGCCTGAGGAGGAGGTGAGCTGAACCTTCAGGTCCTTACTTCTTTAGCTCTTGAGGTTGATTTTCTTTTTGTAGAGGTAAGGCCTGCCGCGGAATGACGCCACAGTGGTCTGGATGAAGTCAGATGACCGGTGGCCCGAGTTCCGTGACAGCCATGTAGGGTGGCACAAAACGAAACCTTAGATTGTACCAGTGCAGAACAGCTGGCAGGATTATCCAAAGGAAGATGTGGTTCCTTATCGATTCAATGGGGAGATGTTTATCCAATCGAGGAAGACTGGAGTGTGAGGACCCGGAGTCTGCCGAGAGTCTGAACATAGCGGGAGCAGTGAAATCCAGTCCGGGTAGCAGGAAGAAGCAGCGTAACTGCAGGAAGGAGGGAGCGGGAAAAGAAAGAGCACAGAGCGCAGAGAAAAGGTGAGCGGAAAGGCGAGAACCAGCGAGCAAAAGGGTGTCCGTACATGGGGGAAGAGGTAAGTGGACACAGAGGAAAGGCAAAAGCGAACACAGGGGAAAGTGGGAAATGATAGAGAGAGCGAGGCGAAGTCGAGGCGGCGAAGAGCCTTGGAAAAGGGAGGAAGGCAAGGCAGGAAAGGCAGAATAATGCCCAAGAGGAAAACTTGCGAGCGAGTGCAACAAAGCGGAAAGCAAGCACAAATCAGCAGCAACGTGGCAGCCGTCGGGAGAGGAAGGGCTAAGAACTCCTGGCAGCGGCTATGTTGAAAAAGACTAGACCGGCAAGAGAAGAACACAGACAAAAACAAAGGGACATTCTAATGGCGCCTCATCCTCCATCGGTCCAAAGTCCTCCAAAGGGGTTGGTGCATGACACTGACAGACTGTAAAGTTAATGCAGCCACATCTGGTTTGGGGGTTTTCCACCAAAACAATTGGGTGCACACAATTTTAATTTATTTATCAAGGTTCTGTTTATGAACCTGGGACACATCAGTTTAACAGTATTGATTCCCTACAGCCTTCCTCCCCTTTTGCTACAAGAAACACAGAGGTTCACGCAGAAGTTCTACTTTTATTAAAAACAATAATAAACAAATCAACTTCAAATATATACAAATTATATATATTTACCATCTCTATAAAATTTGGATGTCTATGATTACTACAAATATGAATGATCCATAGAGTGGTCAATAAAATTGTAAACACTTCAGTTAACTTGTATATGGATTTTTTAAACGCAAGTACGTCACCATGTGTACATTTGGTTTACTCTGAACAAACAAAATTAAATCATAATATCCCTCTCTTTTTTTCATTTGTTGAAAATAAATCCCTCCTTTTTTCTTCACTAGATATGTCAATATTTCAAACACTATTTTAGAAAACTCAATTTAAAGACCTGCTACTTGACCTTCCTGCATGTAATTTGTTTGCAAAAATAAAATTGTCTATTTAACAAGAGCGCCAGGGGACCACTTTGGTGGTGATAGTGTGCTGTACAAAATAAATATCCTTTAACATTAACATTAACATGCATGTTTGCAAGGTTCCCTTCAAAGTGGTTTCTATTGCATTAATGTGTCAGAAGTGCACATTTGTCTTTTTTCAATGGCCACCTTACACTGGGGAAAATTGCTTGCAGTTAAAGCCCTTTCTCTTTTTCCTTAGAAGGGTCAGAGCCAGTAACAGGAATCTACTCAGTGACATAACCAGGCAATACTTCAATTACATTATATTCCTAGGTATGCACAAAGAGAGATAACATTTGGCTCCCAGTGGCCATTGCAGAGAAATGGAGGCAGGGATCTCTCAACATATACAACATTTGGGTCTATTTTGTCAAATTCAAAGTTTCAGAAAGCACAATATGTACCCTTTTCACACAATGTGCAGTCAATTGATATACCCCCCTTTCACTAACGAAAGGGGCTGGGATTTATTTTACCATCTCAGGACGTGTTAAAATCTCTGTCTGTATTAACATGTGGGCATCCATCAGCACGAAGGGTCAGCTTTCCTCCACAGCCTGGTTTCTCTACTTTGGTATTGGGCCTGTCTGCTTCCTTTTACACTGAGGAAGTCCTTAGGTTAAACTACATATAAGCCTCTATCACAAGCTTTCCAGCAATTAAAAATGGACCTAAAGGAAAGCAAGCTATTCTATTCTCCTTTCTGTTGTTAATTCTTCTTTTTATCCACTTCTTCCAGTCAGTTGCTTTAAGATCTATGGGTTTGGACTTTTAAAGAGTATCCCTTTAGAGGTGTGCATCATATATCTATTTGAATTGGTCAGTCCATATGTTTCAAAAGTATCATCCCACTACACCATCCCATTTGTGCTCATTGGGCATATTAGAGAACAGAGCAGTCCAATCGGAGCAACATTGTAATATAATTTCCGTCCCATCTGATGTGATGTTATTGTGGAAATTTTACATTAAACAATTGTAATTTTCTAAAACATTATGTTTCACACATGTTATTAAGTTACTAATTAGTTTGCCAGATTGCTCTCGCTATGCTGAATCTGCTGAGTCAAAAATTGCCAGTCCCATCTCAGTGCGACATATGATGTGCATGTGACAGATTTTTACTTGCTATTGTCTGGTACATTCACTCAAATATTCTATTCCCATCCCAGGATCTCACCCTAGAAGGCATGAATGTGAGGATATATGAATCGCTGACGTGCAACTTTTCTGTGCAGAAAAATGTACATTAATATAATTTGCATAATTGCGCACATGCCATAAACATTTTCAGCTGATAGGGTGTTTAACAATTATGCATTACATTTCTAAGATACTCTTCTCAAAAGATATTCAGGGAAATGTGATCCCATATGTAAAAAAAATATATTTTCATGTAATGGGTTCAACAAAATATTAAATTGTATTTCGATTCCCTGGCCTGGCATTAAACCATATAGTGTCATTACTTGGAGGCTTCAGAGTGTGGCCATTTATGACCCCCAGAGACCGGGTTGTGATGGAACTGTTGTCAGAACATTTTTTGCAACTAGGATGCTCAGAGCCAGCTGTTGACACCGCTCTCTGTCCCTTAAGTGATTATATCAACTGGCTGTCACAGATGCCAGACTTCATATTTCTGCAAGCGTGGATGGCATCCCTTAACGGAAAGCCTGTTTGGTGAGAGTTTCTGATAATTTGGGCATGTCCACTGCAGACCTAGATTTCAGGATATATTGCTGTTTTTTTTGTGAATTCTTGGATATACCCAGTGACAAAATGGAAGCTGTTAATGGTCATAATCTGTTGTATTACCAAGGCCTACTTTTCAGAATGAAGAGAGATCTGTGATAAAGTTTATGGCCTAGCCTCAAAGGCCTTGGTTTCTTTTATTTTGGGAAAATATCTACTGTTGCTGGTGTCTAAAGAAAATGCAATTTTTCTTTTTAGTGTATGTTGCTGGTTTGATGTACATATGTAACACATGAAATCACTTTCCTTTCCACATTTCCACATTGTATTTTGTTATAAACAGGGGCATTATAACATGTTTGCAATCAGGGTCTTGTTGATACAAATGTACAGTTTACGTCTCTGCAGGTTGCATTACATAAGGCTAATTCTCAGTCATAGAAAGAAGAAAACACAAATAATCCAGGCCCCCCCCCCCAATCAGGCTTTTCAAATCCCATATTTTCTCCATTTAATAAAGATTGATATCTAATTCATGTACCTGAAAATAATTATTTTTGGCCTTGTCATTTACTGTGGCCAATACACTTTTATTGTAGGTTGGCTGTTGACATCACATTATTTCTTCACATGTGTTTCCTTCAAATGCTTTACACAGAATGCAGTTAATATATTTATTTTTAAATGGAAATTTTCATTTGCATACTTTCCTTTTGTATGGATTCCTTACAGGACATACACATTTCACCCCCACTCCACCTGTCAGAGACTTTAAATTCCTGTGGTGTGGTTATTAATGTGTAAACCCATGTGCAGTATGTTTTCACATGTTTTTAAGCATTAGTTACTGCTCCACAAGCTTAATGAATTACAGTTTTACTGCTTACTTTCATCGGTTGTAATGTGCCATGTTATGTTATTGTTCAAGCTGGTTTTCTTAACTGAGCATGTGGGTTTGGTTTCCCTGTTGTTGCCCTCCTTTAACTCACTCCGTAAACTCCAAGCAGGGCATGCTGAAGCATCCTGCATGCAAGTGGCACAATACAAAACACCAAATAAATAAAAAATGAAATACATGTTAGTCAGGTTTAACCACACTAACTGATTTCAGCATTAAAACTATGAATCTTATGTTCTCTAGTCAAGGCTTTGGACCAAAGATAGAAAGTCCTTTGATCAAATGTAACCATGCGTCAGCTATGTGGTCCCCAAAAACACTCCCTTTGGTAGTGTTCAAATATATAAATAAATCATTTGATGGGATTCCAAGTTCTGGTAATGTGGGAAATAGCTGTGAGTGTTCCCCTGTTGTCATAACCACACTTTTACTGTGTGTTTGAGGACAGCAGCTTGCCTTTGTTGCTAAAATTCAGGAAGTGGGTCTGTTCACTGAAATAGCCCAGTGCTACTTTTAGTGAACACACACCTAGGGTTTTGTCTGTAATTTCGACTGCCCCTTTGGCGTAAGTTCAAATGCAGGAGTTCGAGCAGAGTTGAGCAGTCTTTGCAGGAGAGACACTGGCTGCCTCTCTGTGCTCCATTCTACAGCCACCATTTTGTGGGAGGACCTACAAAAACTTACCCAGCACCGCGGAGCGGTCGCGGAGTTCGAACAGAGTTGAGCAGTCTTTGCAGGAGAGACCCAGGCTGCCTCTCTCTCTGTGCTACATTCTACAGCCACCATTTTGTGGGAGGACCTACAAAAACTTACCCAGCACCGCGGAGCGGTTGCGGAGTTCGGGCAGAGTTGAGCAGTCTTTGCAGTCCTTGTCAGGACTGAAAGGCTGTCAGGCTGCAAAAGAAATGAACCCAGAACCCGAGTATCCCACGCAATCTTTGCAGGGGAGACCAACAACAGAGGTTGAAGAACCGGAAAAAAGATATCTGAGGAGTACGGGCCCGGTTCCATCAATACTTCAAACCTCACAACCAACAAACCAACCAGCCACAAAACTAGCACCTAAAGCACGCTTACCAGTTCAAGCAAATCCTGGCCCTAAATCCCCCCCCACTCTCAACCATCCCAAGCGGGACTCCTAGCGGATGCTCAAACTGCATGTTTAACCCTGCAGCACCAAAAAAAGCCATGTCATTGGCTAATGACTTTCAAAGGATTCAGTCGTCGCTTGCGACCGAAGCTGGCGTGACAACGCATCACAATTCGGCCTCTCAGCCGCAAATCACAAAAGAATCAAATGCGGAGCCGAACGAAGACTCGACCTCGCGCCAACTCCCCCAAGCCGAGAGCAGCCTATTGGAGCATGTCGGAGGACAGGCTGCGAGGGGCTTCGCCCCAGCGGGGGGAGCAACCGCGGATGAGCCCGCTCACAACAATAACACGAGCGCCGCAGGAAACCGAGAAATCTCACCGGCTCCCAGCACCACCTGCGAAGGACGAACGCCGAGGCTCTCGACCAGGTCGCCGGCGGCTCCAGCTCCCGCGGAGAGTCCGGCTCGCAGCAATGTCGCAGCTACGGTTCACATGTTGGAGACCGCAGAGGAAGCAGCAGGAGCTGAGGGCTGGGAGAATCACAGCACGCCTCCCTGGCCCCTCGCTCTAACACCCCCGCAGTCTGGAAGAGCGCCCCTAGAGGCGATCTACGGAACTCAACCAAACAGTGTTTGGGAAGAGTTTGCTTCAGGCAAAAAAGTCACACCTGAAACAGACTCAGCACCCGGCACAGAAACTAACAAGAAAAAAAAATGTCTGACACAGCCTGCTCAAAAAACACAGAAAACCAAGCAGGCTAATGGCTGCCAGACAAAAAGAAAAACTAACAAAAACCACAATCAGCAAAAAAACTATAAAAGGGAAACAGGACCCCACAAATGAAGCACTACTAAAAACCACCTTCTGCATTTCCCTGAAAGATTTTTTCTCCAGACAGGGGAAACGTAAACACGATATTCTCAACGAATTAACTGATGACGAGATACTGGAGGCCCTAATTGACCCAGTGCCGGCACCTAAAGCTCGCAAAACGACATCCAAGGCCCTAGACTCAGAGGAAAAAACGTTAGACATCCCCAAACAAGGTGACCAGCCTAGTCAAAACTTAAACAGCATAACACAGGACCCGACAACGCCAATTGGCAAACTCATGGACAAACCACCACCAAAAGCGGCCATCATAGACGAACACCCACAGCACTCTATCAACCCTCTGCCTCAAAAGGAAACCAAGTCACAGCTGGACGAAGATGCACCCTCCCAAGCCAATGGAACCCACTCAGAAGCAGAAACAAACATTGGATCCCAAACCAAGCTGCCCCGGAATCCCAAACTCCCAAAACAGCAACAAATAAAATCATTGATCAAAGACAAGACCCACCAGCTCCAGCAGTCGGAGCAGACTGGGAAATTTTGCTAACGCCCAGACCCATGAGAACAAGCACCCTAACAAGGGACCAAAGAGGAAGTTACCTGCCACACAATCAGACACAAGAAAGATCAAGATCTGAACAGCCCCAAACATCACCGGCTAGACCCGGCAGAATAAGCCTCCCTCAAACAACAGAAACTCCGTCAAGGAAACCAGACATGATGACCATAATGTCAACGATAACCATAGCTCTAGCTCCTTTCAGTAAACTTTACGAGACCCTGAATGACACGCTAAAAGACAACACAACCCTAATTGCTCTCATGCATACGAAACTAATCTTTCTAGAAGGCTTCATCACGGCCAAGGAACAAGAAATAAAAACTAAAGACCATACTCCGAGAGCTGAAAAGGGAGAACAAAAACATTACTCGACTGCAGAAACGCAAACAGAGCAACCACTATGCGCCCAGATCTTCAGTTTCCGAAGCAGACTACCAGAAGAGCCCAAAATAAAGAAAATCCTGGGAACCAAAGGAAAAGAAACACGCAAGAAGAATCAGTCACCCAACCAACTCAACACAACAACAGATCTACCGACTCAATTCTCAGAAAAGAATACACTGGCAGAAAATCGCACAATGACCAAAGATTCAACTACCGATCGTGGCAGACCAGAAAAAATACCTCTTCCAAAACAAACTACTTCTACTAATCAACAACCAAAATCACCCCCCCACTCATCAACTGGGACAACAATCTATTCAAAAATCGCCAAGAACAACGGAAGACTTCTTGGCGGATACAAACTTAATGAACCTGTCCATACATTTAACGCCAGATCAAGATGCTGAAGAGGTCTCAACAATCAGCATCGACTCAACCCCACCAAAATCAAAGCAACAAAAAAAAAAGATGAAAAAGCGCAACACCACATCGCAACACCCCCAGAGTGAACTTAAGATATCCGAAAGGACCGAACCTCTCCTCCCAACCAAAGCCAACCCTGCCAGTATCCCAAAAAAGTCAAGCCCTATTCTTGGATGAAAGATGCAACGTCAACAACAAAGACACCCCCATCATTGAAAGAAATAAAACCAGGAGGTCAAAGGAAAGAACCCCTCGACGCAGACCAATAAGCTGATCCCGATCAGGAAAAAAGGCCCCTTGGAATAAGCCCAGAAAAGAATGGACCTCCCGCGCATTAAAAGAAAAAGAATGATGAAAACCGCCAGACAATAATCCTCAAAATGGAACAAACAGATCACAACTCTGAAGCAGTAACTCTAAATAGAGGAACGATAATGAAAATTTTCAGAAACATCAAGTCACTTAGACACCTGAAACCAGAAGACATCCCTCTAGTAGAACCATACCACAAAGCCCGTAAAGCAAAAGCATACATACACATAAAAAAGAATGCAAGAATCACCCGGTCCAAAGAAACCGACACAGACCTACGACGAATAGGCTATCTCCTGACGGAATACTGGACCAACAACCAAACACCCAACCAGCAGACCCGGTCCAGCCCAGACAACTTCCAGTCACACCACCTCGGAGCTATCAGAAAAGGTGATAACACCACCGGAAACACCCCGCAAAAAAACCTGTCATCCAACGCTGAAAACCAGTCGAGAAGGCGAGAAAGAAAAGAGCCTAACCGGTGCAAAACTGAACAAGACTACCAACCCCTGTTAATTCAATACCAGACAAACCCCACAACGGGTCAGAAAAAAAAAATCCCCAAAGACATCACAAGCACGATAAACTATTGGTACTCAAGCGCCGTGCACTTAGGAACTAAAACGCCTTGTAGCAAAATCAAGATCGATACTTATGGAAAAAAACTAAGAGAAGAAACAGCAAATATAAAGCTTGGTTAAAATCTTACCGCATTTACTATACCAACAAGACTCAGAAGAAATGCTCAAAAAGGTAATGGGAAGAAACTCCAGAGACTTCTGGTCACTCATAAAAAAGATAGACAGCAACCAGGCCAACAACCTAGCCAACACAGTGAGTGAAGAAAGATGGACGACCCACTTTTCCACCCTATTCCAAAACCCCAACGGATTACAAACCCTAAACACTGCTAATGATAATTCAAATTGGGAAGACATCTCCGACATTGAAGATATAGAAGATGCAATCCGCAAACTAAAGCCTAGTCGTGCGCCCGGACCAGATGGAATAACAAATGTAGACTTAAAAAACAACCCAAAAGAATGGGCCGAGTTTATAAGCCTTGTTTTCGAAACGGTAACAACCTCAAAATTGATACCCCGCTCATGGACAAAGGCCACGGTAGTCCCGATCTTCAAAAAGGGCGACAGAACTGATCCCACTAACTACCGCCCAATAGCACTATTAGATACCATCGGGAAAATCTTTGGCTCACTGTTGCTAAAAGGCTTCCAAAGGTGGGCTTCAACCTCACCCAGCTGGGATCCCCTCCAATCAGGCTTTACGAAGAACACTGGTACACAAGTAAACATCATGATACTCAATATCATAAAGAACAAAACTCGAGCACAGCAACGTAATGTCTTCATAGCCTTTGTGGACTTAACACAGGCCTTTGACAAAATCGACCGAAGCAGGCTATGGGCCAAACTGGAACAATGGAAATGCCCACCCCAATTACTAGAGCCTATAAAGGCACTGCATCAAGACACATCAATGAGGGTAAAACTAAACCACGCTGGAACTCTATCAAAAGAAATCACAATCAGCAGAGGCGTAAAGCAAGGATGGCCGTTGGCTCCAGCACTTTTTACGGCTTTCATTGGGGATTACAAAGACTCCGGTAAAGATCTCAGAACCTTCGCACCAAAACTGGGTGACATCCCAACTCCAAGGCTTCTCTATGCAGACGATATTATACTCCTTGATCAAACCCCTGTTGGGCTGCAACGCCAACTAAACAACTTAGCAAACTATATTTCAGAAAACAACCTCGAAATAAACAAGGAGAAAACAAAAATTCTGATCCTCGAGAAATCAACTGCTAGAAAAAAAACATTCCACTGGTCAATCGAGAACACCAAAATTGAAGTGGTAAAAGAGTTCAAATATCTTGGAGTACTAATTGACAGCTCAGGCAACGAAGTAAGAATGCAACACAATCTTTGGGAAAAGACCAGAAAACTTACAGCTCAGGGTCGAGCAATGGACAGGAAATTTGGCCGCTTCTCTTTGCTCCCAATCATAAAGTTCTTCAAGGGCAAAGTGGTCCCAGCCCTGACATATGAGGGGAAGCCTTCCTGACAATCCCAAAAACCATCTGGGACAAGTTGGAGGGCTACTTTTGGCGAGAAGTAATGCAATTCCCAAAATCAACAGCGATAGTGGCAATCAGAAGAGAACTAGGACTAACTTCATTGAAAGCGACAGTGGATGCAAATGAAATGTTGCTATACAGGAAAATAATCATGCCAGACGCTCCAAGTCAGTACAAACTAATCAATCAAGAAATTCAAAGAGGAAACTGCAAATCGTTATCCGCCTGGGCGAAAAAAAAGGAAAATACTCTGATAGAACTCGGTTTCACCAAAGAAGAACTTTTCCTCACCCCAGACAAAATCAAAAAGAAAATGGATTGACAAGACTGGATACTTACGCAATAAAAAGCAGCAACACATAAACTTCTCGTCCATTTGCCGCAACACACAAAAAAACGATCACCCACTAATCGTGAGAAGATTTCCTGACAAAACAACAAGACAACTGTTTTTAAGGGCACGACTAAACCTCTTACCAACAAATGAAATTAGAGCATTGAGAGGTCTGTCCAACGTGAGTACTTGCAGACTGTGCAAAGATCCCACACAAACCGAAACAATACGCCATCTTTTAATATCCTGCACAAAAACAATCGATCTAAGGCAAGCTTTTTTACTCCCACTACTAAAGCCCTCTGTTTTACGAGAAGAAGAAGTCTGGTGGAACCGACTCATAAGTGGAAACAAAACATCTTGGACGATTGCAGCAGCAAAGATCATAGACCTATCCTTGGCAAAATGCCTCAAAGAAGATAACCTCCAGGAAAATTGTCAAGGAAACTCAACAAATGACCGACTTCAAACTGACACACAGCATCTGTAAATCAAACGTTTTTACTCAGAGTAATTCACTCCCAACACAAAAGACGAAGATCTTTTCTGCACAGATCGAGCAGCTTTTTGTAAAATCAAAGAAATTTGATAAACACAAAATAAAAAAATAAAAAAAATAAAAAAAGAATTAAAAAAAATGCAGCATTATCTGTTTCTGGATGAATGCTAGTGTTACATTTCAGTGGGCAGCGGACTCTCCAGAAGTGGCCCAATGCTGCACCTGTGAACCTCTTTGTCACTTTGTGTGTGCTGTGAATCATTGCAAGCGATGGAGCAAGCCCAGAGTGACTATTGCCCTCTGAAAGCCATCTTCAATATTCAGTAAAACCAAAAAAGCTTGGGGGAAAAAATATAGGTCTAGTAGTTCACAACAAGGGCCATAAATTGGTTAAGAATGTGGGCAGTACATTTAAATGTGTTAAAGGAGTTGCTGCGTTTGTAGACAACATTAACATGGAGAAAAAATGGAAATTATTTCTCCTACCTTTTTTCCAATATTTCTCACAAATTGCAGCAACAATAAAAAACAGTGCCCTTTCTTGGGATACCAAAACGTTGTTACGATGGCCGTATTCAGGACAGAAAGAGACTATTGAGGGCTGAACTTATATGGCTAAAGGGCTCTAGCTTTGCCAATGATTCGGAATACGTGATGGCAGTAAAAAAGTGTAAATCCACCTAAAAAAAGTGGTTAAGCTACGAGCATTTTGTCAGAAAACAAAAACAAGGTGAAAAAATGCTGCAGACTGTGTGTCAAAAAATCCAAGAAACATATGAACCATAGTGAACGCAACAACAAGCCCTCAAGAGGACCGTCAAACTAACGCAGTGAGCACGCACGACTGGGAAAGTCACAGTGCTCACTTAAATAGGCCTCCCTATACTGCGATCTCCATATTTCCCACAAATTGTCTTTGGTCTCTTTCTTTTCCTGTTGAGGATATAGACACATGTATTAAAACAGCCACAAATTACAATGCATGTGGCCATTACGGGTTGAGTAATGCAATTATGAAGATCAACCTATCTCTCTGGGCCTCTATGTACTTACTGTTTCAGAATATAATGCAGGAAAGATTGATAGCGGACTTGTGGCAGAAATCGGTGATAATACCAATTTATAAAAGAGGGAACAGATCTGCGCCTACCAACTACCGACCAATTGCTGTGGAAGTGAGATATTGGCATTTCTCTGGAAGTATTATATGATATATTTATAATGAGCCTATACACAATGTGGTTCAAGGCGTAACCAGGCAAGGGAGGGGGACAAGGGAGGACAAGAAAAACGATCTTACTAGGCCTAGTATCATTTAGCTTGTGCAAGTGCGCAGACAAGAAGTGCAGGGGAGAGGGTACAGGGAGAAGTGCACCCAGAGCAGCAGTGCCCTGAGTTGAGTGCAAGGAAGGCTGGGACTCCAAAGGGAATCACAACCCAGTAGTGAAAGAGAGGCCAAGCGGCAGTGCAGGAAGGCCAGCGGGCAAGTGCAGGGGGGACTGGACGGGGGACAGGGTGGGCTGGTGTCCTGTAAGGCTCAGAGGAACACCAAGCAGCCAGTTAGCAGAACGGAGCAGGAGCAAGGAAAGGTTAGCAGAAGATTTGAAGAGAGAAGGAAGAGAAGAAAAGGAAGGTCACCTGTGGAGGAGGGAGATCTACCCCCATATCTCTGCTTGGAAAAGCGACTCACCCGCAGAGAATTAGAAGTAGACGAGCGGAGAGCTCTAGTAGGAAGAGAGAGTTGGAGATACTGATGGCCCCGGCCCCAGATATCCTTGTGGATGATGCAGAGGTTCTTGAACTAGATCCTTACAGGCACCGGGAGCAAGTGGAGTGATTTCAGGGCTGGAGAGATGCTGTCCCTGGGCTTGAGGCCAAGGATAAATCTCACAGTCCTGTTCTGGATGAGTTGTAGAGGGCGAAGAGTAGAGTTAGGCAGATTGAGAAAGAGGCTATTGCAGTAGTCCAGCCTAGTGAGAACCAGGGCTCTGGAGACAATGAGCTTCTGGTGGTTTTTTGCCTCATAAGAGGTTGAGGGCAGTGGGCCCAGGGGGCCGACCAGAGTGAAAGAATTGAGCTTAAAGAACCTCACTTAGTGGAGGAATTTATAGTACAGACTGATGCAGCTGACCACACATTTGACACAGCTTTCACTAATTGAGCTCTTGGGGCTACAAAACACCTGATGAGTCATAAAATACATAACCTTCTGCATAAGGAGCAGGTAAGGAGTTATAGTAGATGGACGAATATGTCATTGTTTGAGCCAAAGACACATTGTGAAGATATTTGTTTGGAACCAGCAACCCTGAGAAGTATGTCCAGAGAAGAAAACACAGCATCTAAAATGTCTAACGGCTATGCGGGGGGAGAGAGCAAAGCTTTTCAGATGGTCTAGTTCCTTTCCAGGTCTTGAATTAAAAAAAAAGTGAAAAACAAAGGAGCATTATACAGAAATGCTGATGGACTTTCTGGAAAGTTAAATTATGAAATCATAAATGCTGTCTAAAATTAAATTGCCTTAACTCAATCTGGGATGGATTATCAGAAGACAGAGAATTGCAGGCTCATCGCTTAATGGCACTTGTTAATTTTTGTAGTAGAACTAATACATTTTCCACACACGCTGTAAGGTGTGTGCTTCCTTCTGAAACATGGGTATTGAGATATGAAAAGCCCTATTTCATATTTTTCCATGATCTCCCCTGAGGATGCACTCTCCGTATTTGTGACCACAATACAATAGGCCTCTACTTGGCAGAGGACAGTACTTGCCATTGGGCTGGGTTTTCCCTGATCTTGGATTCAGCAAAACATGTCTACCCAGATCTCCCAGATTCCCAGACCAACCACTGATGGACCAGGTGATCAGGTGACGAGAGCGTGTGTCATTCCTTCTGAACTTACTAGGGGTGACGTTCCAGTGAAGGGTGGAACAGTGAAGGGTGAAGACCAGCCATTGACAAGCCTCTTTGCCTCTTTTCCTCTTCGCCTCTTTGGCTACGAGCCTTTGATTCTGCTTTTCCTCCTGTTGCATCTGTGAGTAGCCCAAGCTTCCCAATTACTGTACTGTCTCTCCACGCTCTGCTACTCACCTATAATGCATTTGCTCCTGCTCCTCATGCTGCACCTTCTCACTTCTCCCTACATGTTCTCCAATTACACTACAACTTCCTCCTTTCCTATCTCTATAATAAAATGTACTACTCAAAACTCCCACTGCTCCATCTCTCCCTACGTCCAACAAAGGAGGGCCGATGAGCTAACCACAGCTCCTCCAACGCCTTTCTTTCTCTGAGACTCAACTTCTCTACTCTTGCTTACCTCACCAACTGAACATTGGCCTCTGTAATGCTCAGTCTGTATGCAACGAAACCTCATTTATCACTAACTACTTTCATTCCTGCTCTCCTCCCTTAGACCTTCTTGCCATCACTGAAACCTGAATTTCTACCTCTGACACTGCAACTCTGGTGGCCCTATATGACTCTAAACTATCCTTCATTCACTCTCCTTTACTGACTGGCAGTGGTGGAGGTGTCAGAAACCAACTCCCTTCCGACCTCAATGCCTCCCAAATCTCCAATGCCACGTCCTCTCCTACGTCTTTTGAATTCCCCATCTCTACTATTGCTCTGCCTCACTCGGTTCACATCATCTCCATTATCGCCCCTCCTGGTCCCACTGGACCATGTTTGATGATCTCAGACAACTCCTTGATTCTCTTTCAACTAAACATCACCTCATTCTCTTAGGTCACTTTAACCTTCCCTCTCCAACCACTTCTCAGAAATCGGAACTTCAGTCTTTTCTTTGTGACCACGCTCTCCACTATATACATAACATACCTACCCACCAAGGGGGTGATTCTTTGGATCTCTTATTCATCACCACCTCTCTCTCAGCTGCTAATACTACTGTCACACCATCCATATCTGATCGCTCAATTGTTTCCATCACCATCTCCTTTCCACCCTCTTGACCTTTCCTTGCCACTTGCTTCACCTATTACTAAAAGGAAATTTAAACCTTCTGCCACTCATCCCTTTTTCTCTGACCTCCAGTTCTCACTCTCCTCCTTCACACCTGACACCTCTTCCACCAACACTGACTTCTCCAGCTTCCAATCCCTACTGTATGACTCATTCTCCTCTCACATCCCACTGCTTACTTTCACCCCAGGTTTCAGCATATCCTCAACCATTGGTCACCCCCACTCATATGCTCACTATGCACAGACATCGGTGGCTGCTACTCAAATGGAGGTGTACCCACTCGCATGAGGGACTGCAACTCTACCTCTCTGCCCTGAGCTCTCTCAAGTCCACTCTTGATAAAGTGAAAAAGGGAATTCTACCTAACCCTCGTTGACCTTCACTACAACCATCCTCCCCAGCTACAGGGAACCCTAAACTCACTTCTCACTCATCTTAATTCTGTGACTATCAACTCCACTCTCACAGCTAATGACCTAGCAGAATACTTTGCTGCAAAAATTTCATAAATTAGAGACTCTCTCCTGAGCTACCTCAAACTCTCTCCTATATTTTACACTGTGCCTACTCTACCATCATCCTCTGCCCCTATCTCCGCTTTAATCACACTAGTACTGACAAAGTGTTATCTCTACTGATGAAGGATTATCCCTCTTGTGACCCATCAGAGCTTCTTGCTCCCCAGATAGTCAAGCCTATTGCCCATTAAGTGGCCTCGTACCTCGCTGAACTTTTCAACCACTCCTTCGACCCTGCTAGCTTTCCCTCTGTTTTGAACAATGCTACAGTCATCTCTCTCCTAAAAAAGCAAGGGGCTAACCCCAAACTTCCCGGCTACCTTTTGCCCCATGTCTCTCTTTCTGCACTGTGCTAAAAGTACTCTAAAGGGTTGTCTTCAACTCTTTTACCAATTTCATAGACATCCACAGCCTTCGAGGCCCCCAACATGCAGGTTTCCGCTCCTCTCACTCCACGGAAACTGCTCTCATGAATCTGTCCAACTTCTTTGCCTCTGCTAAGCACTCCAACCTATCCTCTGTCCTTATTCTCCACGACCTGTATGCTGCATTTGACACTGTCGATCACTCTGATTTCCTTAATACTCTCTTTCTTCTTGAGATTCGCAATCGAGCCTGCCCTTGCGTGGATTGAATCCTACGTTGCACCTCGCCAATTCTCTGTCTCCTGGAGCAACAACACCTTTAAGTCACTCCTCTAACTGAATGGTGGGCATTCCACAAGGCTCTGGCCCTCATTATAAGGTTGGCGGAATGGGTTTACCGGCACCGGTAATGGTGCCGGTGCCAGTAAACCCATTCCGCCCTATCACGAGGTCTCCTCGCAGGACCCACAATGGGCGCCTGGTAAAACCAGGCGTCCATACTAGGTCCCGCAAGGAGACCAGGGAGCTAACAACGGGCCTGTTATTAACAGGCCCGTTGTTAGCTCCATCCCCATTCCCATTGAGCCCTATGGGGGCTCGAATGGGAATGGGGATGGACCGGTTCTGGGTTCCTCGGACGAGGAATTACCGGGTCCGCCAGGGTTGGGATGGCCCGGTAAATCCTCATTTGAGGAACCTGGGCCCGGTATGCGGTAAGGAGGCAACCATGCTGCTAAAAGCGGCATGGTTACCTCGAACCTCCTAATGAGGGCCTCTGTCTTGGGTCCGCTCCTCTTTACACTCTACCTCTCTGCTCTTGGGGCACTATTCTCCTCCTTTGGGTTTCCCATACCAACTCTTTGTGGATGAAACCCAAATCTTCTCCTCAACTCTCCTTTGATCTCTCTATCAAAATATTCACCTGTCTGCCAGACTTAAATATTGGATGACTTTGCACTCTCTCATGTTAAACTCTTCGAAAACAAAGGTGCTCTCCTTCCATGCCAAAAGCTCACTCTCATCTCTTTGTCTTCCTACCCAGTTCCCACCAGCTAGAAACCTCAGCGTCATATATGACCCTTCTCAATATCATCTCCAAAACTGGAACAGCAGCTAGTCTCAACCTGCTAAATATTAGGAAAATCAGGCACCTCCTTCCTTTCAAAACCACCAAGCATCTCTTAACCACTCTTGTCTTGCCTAAACTGCACTACTGTGCCAGCATCATCTTTGGTCTCCCCAACTATGCTTTCAGTCCTCTCAGCAAGACCATTAACTTTGTTACCGGGACGTTCTTTGAACTCCCTCACTTCACACCTACTTCCTCGCACCGCCACAAGGCTGGATGGCTGACCATGCAAAAAAGGCCCGATTTAAATGTTTTCTCCTGGTTCACAAATCTATCCACCGTAAAGCATCACTGTATATATCCTCCTAACTCTATAAGCCTTCTTGTATTCTCTGCTCTGCCTCTTCAACTACCTGTGTGGCTCCTCACCCCTCCTGTGCTTCCTCTAGCTTCCACTCTTTGGGCCTCATAACGGGTTTGGGGGAGCAGTAAATATGCGGTAGTAATGCTATTATGCCACATTATCTCTTCGAAAGATCCTGAGTTTGGGCGGAAAGTTCAAGATTTACCTCCAGCTTTCAGCTGGAGGTAAATCTGGCCACTTTCTGTCCCATTTATGGCACAATTACCGTGGCACAATTTGTTCTGCAGTAATTGCGCCAATACTGCCTAATAGAGTTCTATGGACCTTTCAAAAAATGGGGAGTAACAGCACGGCCACCACTTGGGATCTGCCGAGTTGTGGTAACGCTATTTGCATTGGGTGGTATTCCAGCGGATTTACTGCCGGGATACCGCCTAACTTCTGATGAGGCCCTTTCTCGCTTCTTTCTCCACTTGCATTATATTCTCTTACCCCAGACAACCGAGAAACAGTCCACACTGATTTTTTCAAAACCAAACTAAATGCCTACCGGTTTTAAGAGTTACCCCTCTTAAAAAGCTGTCATCTGCCTGCTAGCTAACATTTTTAACTCGCCTCTAACCTCTGCCTGCACTCTAGCACTTCACCCATCATGGTCACATCCTTAGCACAACTGTCCATACCGCCTATCTGCACTTAAAAATGTCCAATGTTGGTTGTCCTTAATCTATGTGTGCCCACTTATGCATTGTCCCCGGTGACTGTTCCATTTACTCCCCTCCACAACCTGGTCAGAATGTCCCTCTATCTCACCCCCAGAAGCTCACTGTTTCCCGTCAAATCTGATTTCTTATCTATTGTACAGTATTTTGTGATCAAAAGAGCATTGGTCCTCCTATATATAAATCAATCAATAAATAAATAAATAAATAAATACATCTTGGATCCAGGAAATTAATTTGTGCCCTTCAAGTTTTTTTAGTGTTTTGTACCTCTATCGCTGGTGGGATCCCACAATGAATTCCATTTCCAGCACTGGCAGAAGGCCATGTTTTGTTTTGATTAGTACAAAAATATTTGCTTTTCTATGTCTTGGATGGGTTGGTGATCGTTTTGAAAAAAAAGAACACCCTGCCCCACTGTCCTGCTGCCATAACCTTTCCCAAACCTCAGAAACCCGTGTGAAAAACAGAACTAATACAATATAGAGGTTGCTGGGCAGGCTACAGAATCCATCTATGAGTCCTTGGTCAGAATGAGCCCTAAGGGAGCTGAACATTTTTGCAATTCACAGTTGGGCAAGTGCTGCTTGGACTGGTGCCGCCAAAAGTACTCCATGCCATGAGGGGCGTTTTGCACATGGGTGCCCAATCTCTAATAACGTAATGCCAGTGCCCTTAAATCTGTGCACCAGTCCACCTGGGAAAATTCATAATTAGGCTCCCCTGCACCTCATATATCTTCGCCGAATGTATTGCTGTCAGGTTTTGGAATGTTGGATACCTAAGAACAATTTCAGACCACCTTAGCTGCATGCATTGTGTATTGTGCAAAATGTTTAGAGGCATTTTTTTGTACAAATAAATCCAGCGACCAAACTAAATGAAGAAAAACGAAAACAAGTCTGCTTAAAAGAAATGTTTCCAAAGGATCCCTCTGGTGGCTGCATTATGGGTATGGTGGAAGTGGTAAAAAAAAGTGCTATTTTAAATACCTCACGTTTTTTATTATTAAAATGTTTTGTTTGATTTGACAAACTTTTCATTTATACATATGTTACATCTCAGAGTATTATTGAGTCGTTACATTTCAATAATTCATTTAAAGTTCTTAAGTGATCTCAGTCCAAAATGTGATTACTGTAATAATAAGACGTTGATCTTGTCCTTGTAATAGTTTTGCCCATCTTTCTTCAGTCGTCATTAGTTTGTCAGATATCTTGAAGAAGTCTCTATATAGATCTCTTTTTTCTTTGAGAGCTGAGCAGACCATAATCAGGTGGAATAGTGTTTCTGGCATGTTTGACTCTTTGCAAAACTGGCAGTCCGAGGATGTACTATCTGATTTGTCTGTTGTAGATAGATAGTCATGAGTCGGTAGGATATTGAGTCGGAAGTGCAAAAAGAGATCACGGATTTTGCAATCTGGAAATTGATTCAAGTACTGTGGTAGTTCATGGAGGGCCCTTATTTTGATTTCACATTTGAGATGGCGTTTGTATCTGGTTTGCTCATTTATCGTTCTTATCCAGTCGTTAGTTCAAATTTTTCGTTTTGCATATTGTGGTCTGTTTGTCAGCATTTCTTTGGTAATTTCTTCTGTTTTCATTTTTTGTTTAATCTCGGAAATCCACTTCGAAAGGGCTGAAATCTGAAAGGATTGTTTTTTTTCTTTGAGGATTTCCAGTGATGGTATTTTATCTTCCGAGATTATTTTTCTGTGGAGATCCATTTGCTTCCAGAGAACTATGGATTGTATAGACTGTAGGGCTAGTTCAAATCGGATTCTTGGCATTGGGAATTATTTTGGCAGTGCTAGCGTTTTCCTCCAGAATATCGCCTCATAGCGGTCCCACTTCATTGATTGCTGATTAATTAGTGATTCACTGGCGCAGGTCAAAATCGGAATTACTTTTTGTTTGTATAACATAGTTGTAGCTTTTATTGAGTACGTTCCAGATTTTAAGTGGAAAAACGGCCTTGTCTTGCCAATGATCTTGCTTTTCCCTCGATGTGATCTTTCCATTCTTTTTCATTCTAGGAGGGGTTAATCAGTGCACCCAGATATTTTATTATCTTAGTCACCATAATCTCTTTGTTTTCTAGATGTATCTTTAGGTTGCATTGATTCTTATTTTTTTGAGTGGTCAGTTTCATTACTTTGGTTTTGTTGGTATTTATTTGCAAATCGTTTTCAATCATGGAGATTTGTGCTTTATCCAGTGTTTTTTGTAGACCTATCACCGTTTTATCTAGGATGATAATGTCATCAGCATAGATTAAAGTTTGAATGGGTTCGTTGTTAATCTTAGGAGAGTTTGCTGCTTTATTTTGAATTTTTTCTCAAGGACAGCCCCCATGATGTTAATTTAGTCCAAAGTGTGTGTGTGTTGACGGAATCGAAGGCCATCTTTAGATCTATGAAGATGGCATAAATTTGCTGGGTTTTAACTATAGCTTCGTATTTTAGCATGTTCAACAGAAGATGGTTCACGATGGTTCCAATTTTGGTGATAAAACCTGTTTGTCTTTTTTCTTGCTTGTCATTATCTGCTGGCCAGATGTTAAGTTTTTTTAGGAGATAGCCTGCAAATAATTTTCCTAGAGGATCTAAGAGGGCTATAGGTCTGTAATTAGCTGGATTTCTCCGGTCTCCGGCCTTAAATATTGGGATCAGAATGGCTACTGACCAGGTGCGGTGGAATCTCTTGTCTTTTCTATGAGGTGGAGAAGATGGATGAAGAAGGTGGCCCATTCTTCTGGAGCTGCTTTAAGATTGATGTTTGACAGTCCATCAGGACCTGGTGCTCGAGATGGATTGAGGGCCATGATATGATATGATTGTTTATTTATATAGCGCCTGTACACAATGTGTTTCAAAGCACTTCAAGGCAAGGGAGGGAACAAGGGAAAATACACCCACATTCTTACAGGCCATGAACAGAACAATAAGGATGTGAATTTAACTATCGTACTCGGCCTGATGAAATTTCAGATAGTGCAAGAGCTAAGGCATAGATAAGGAAGGGAGGGGGAGAGTGGGAAGGAAATGGAAACAGACAGGCGACTACCGTACTAGGCCTGGCGACATTTCTGGTAGAGCCGGAGAAAAACAAAAGGTGAGGGAGAGGGGTGCAGAAAGGGACGGGAGGAACAAAACAAGCGACTATCATACTAGGCCTGACGACATTTCAGATAGCCAGAGAGGTGGAGGGGAGGAAAAAAACAGTAATGGAAGGGTGGAGGAAACAGACGAGGTCGCTATCATATTGTCCAGGGACAATTCTGATAGAGTAAGAGTTGCAGGAGTCAGTAGTAATACATAATGTTGCAAGCCAAGATACAAGATGAAAATGGGAACAGCATGATTCAGAGCCACCATGAGTACAAGATGCAAAGGAAGTCCAGCATGAGAGTTGAGAAAGAGTGACGCACCGTGAGTGAATGAATGAAGTCCATAAAAGTCAAATCCAGCATTGGCCACAAGACAGTGATGGTGAAGGAAGGCACCAGGTGGGCTGGGGCTTGCTAAGTGGTGAAAAATAGCAGCAGGCAGGAAGGTACCAGGTGGGCGGGGCTTAGGCCAGGTGACCTAGATCCACTTGCACCTGCTCCCCATCTGCAAAGGAAAAGAAGCTGGAGGGCTCCTTAAGTAGAGAAACAGAGCAGCAAGCAGGAAGGCAGCAGGTGGGCGTGGCTTGCTAAGTGGTGAAAAAGAGTGGGAAGCAGGAAGGCACCAGGTGGGCGGGGCTTGCTAAGTGGTGAAAAGAGGGCCACACAGGAAGGCACCAGTTGGGCGGGGCTTGCTAAGTGGTGAGAAGGAGCGGCAGGCAGGAAGGCACCAGGTGGGCAGGGCTTAGGCCAGGTGACCTAGATCCACTTGCACCTGCTCCCCATCATGATGGCATTTCTAATATCTTCTATCTCCGAGGTAAGATTCCAGGAAGAGTCTTCTTTCTCTACGTCGCTAATCGAAGTATGAATGCTTTGTTTGTAGAGATTTGAAAAGTGGTTGACCCAAGTGTGAGATTCGACTTCTTGAATCATAGTATGGGCTATGGGTGAGTCGTTCAACAGTCGGACCAAATAGGTGCAGGCTTGATGTCTTTGTTTTTCCTCTGGTTCACAACAAGAAAACCGAGAGCATCGTTAAGAGGAGACGAGACCGGCTTCAAGCAACTCATTTTGTTTCAAATGCTGGTGGGTTTAATCGGCTTTGTTGAGTTTGGCATATTTTTTATTGGTTTTTTTGGTCTTTTTTATATTTCGGATTGTTCCGAATCACGATATTTCTTTTCTGTTTTTTCTTCTTTGTTGTCGTGGTTGTTTTCGGTGTGTCTGTGTTGCAAAAAGAGAAATACGTTTCTTCTGTTTCGTCGTGTCTTGTTCTCTTTTCTTTCTTTCTTTGTGATTTCCCCATGTTGAAATGATGTCTATATGGGTCTGCGTTTGTGCGTTGTTGGCTGTGGTCCCCCAATGGTTGGTGATATTTTTTCTAACGGATCCAGTCCCGGAAGTAGACAAGTCCCGGTTGGTGATATTTTTCTAGGATCCATCCATAGTTCAGTTTTAATAGATCTTGAAGTAGCGCTTCTTCAAAGGTGGAGACTAATTTGGTTATCTGATGGTGTTTTAATCATAGTCTATTCAACCCGTTAGTAGGTTCGAGGTCTGGTAGAATTAATCGCTGGTCTTTTGGTTTTTGCATTGCCCATGTAATTGTTATTTGATGATGGTCGCTGGAAGCGTGTGCAGAATTAGCAGTCAAGGTTATTGATTTCCATAGACCTTCTGAAATGAAGATGTAATAGATAATTGAAGTAGAGTTTTCTCGTGACCAAGTTGGTAGCGGGAAGCCTTTGTTGTTCGTAGGTTGTTCACTCAAGAAAATGTTATGAAGGTTTAGTTCTTTAATCCATTTTCTAGCTCTACTTGACATATCCTGAGGGTCTAATTTTGAACCTTCTCTGGTGAATAGATGGATATTAAAATCTCCTGCTATGATGAATTCTGCTTGACTGTTAGTGACAACAACATTGTCGATTTCTTCACATATTGAATGTATGAATTTATTGTCGGTTATTGCAGTTGGATTCCAATAGATGTTAAAAATGGTTATGTGGATGGTTTCTGGGAAATGTACCACATTTTTAATGAAGGTCGTCATAAGTATGGTGATATATTGAGCCCAAGAGTGGATATTCTTGCTTGTTATTATCGACTACAAGGGCATGATTTTCGTTAGAATCATCATTCCTGATGCGGGTCTGCCTTGTTGCGAGATTATTGCAGGATTCATCAAGGTTATAAATCAGTCGCAAAGTGCCTCTTCATTCAGCCAAGTTTCTTGTAAACAAATAATGTTCGATTCTGCAGGAGTTGCTGAAGGTTCGTCGAAAAGATGTTTGTGGCCTCTCGTGTTCCAGGAGCATAGGGATGTTTTACTCAAATGGAAATCTTTATATGCTGGTTCTTATAAATAAGTTTTTCTGCTACATTGACTCACGTTATCTCGTGGGAGATTAGTTCTTGTTTTGCATTGGGGGGTCCGTAGATGGTCACGCCGTATTGTTTGTCTTTTTGTCGCATCATGGGTGTTAGATGGGTTGTTTCCACTAATTGTTTCGCGAGAGTTTGGTACAATGCCTTTAACATGTTTCTGGGTCGCTTGAGGCAGGGATTGTTCTGTTCGCTTGTTCTATGCGTGTAGATCATACAACGCAAGTTTCTTGGATTTTTTCAACCATTAATCTGGATACAAACATTTCTTCTGCTTTGAATCCTAATTTTGTTAGTTGACGATTTGTAGCTAAGACACGCTGCATAGTGTCTTGAGTGTAGAAATCAATGTGAGCTTCTTCCATGTGTCGTTTGTTGGGAAAGAGGATTACCTCAAGGTCATCAGATCCAACTTGGGCTAATTGTGGAATTACACTGAATAAGTGCAAGATGTTGGATCTATTCATAATTATCGTCTCTTCCGTGCTTGTCGTAATTGGAAATAGTGCTATTCTAAATGCACAAGAAGAGTTTGTTGGATTATGAAATTTCGGTCTAATGAGTGGTGGATTCGGGTGATCCGCCAGGATGTCGTTGTGCTTTGAGCCATTTTGCGTTTCTGATGATGACCAGGATTCCTCGTTGGATACTGTTGAGTATGGTAACGAGGTATTATTTGGTGGATCCTGGATGTGAAGGTTAGTTTGAGAAAGGTCTGTAGACGTGTCCTGGCATTCATCTAAGACAATTAATACGTCATTTTGTGAATCTATGGAAATGGAGTTGCAATCAATCGAGTCATCAGATGTGGTTATATCTCTGGGTGGTAATAAATTTGCTGGTTTATTAGATGAATCCAGATTAATTACTGCTAACAGCGCGTCAAGTGGTTCAGGCTGTGGATGATTGTCTTGTTGGATTGAAATTCGCGGCAGATTCCCATTTGTTGAAGATGGAATGACGTGTTCTTGAATTACTTGCTTATGAGCGGTTTGTTTCTTGTTTTTGAGTTGATTTGTTTGAACATGAACATTAGGAGATGCATTTTTGATCTATTAAGAAAATAGCACGCCGAGAAAACTAAGTTCCTGTTTGAGATTTTTTTTGTGGTGGGGCTTCTATCTCGTAGTTTTTTTTTATCTTTGTTTTAGTTCAGATGATGTCTCATGGACCACTAGTCAATTAATAGCAGGCTCCTCGTTTGGTTAGAGGTCCATAGAGTAACAAAGGGGGTATCCGAATAGAGGTTCTGGGCTTTGATGTTAGACTCATCACACTGGTTCATGGCAGCACGGCGGGGTAGTACTGCAATGGGAACAGGATTAGAAATTTCAATATTGTGTCGTTTGAATCTATTTGATTGGAGGTTGCTTTTTTCTCGTGAACATTCTAAGGCCAGGGTGGTAGCAGATTGCACCGAAAACAACTGCCTCCGGGTTTGGAAGTTCTTGGTTTGCGTTGTTCTTCGTTACCTTTGTAATGTGGGGTGTTGTGACTGCTCTTTTTTGTTTTTTGCCTCTATCATTTCTTTTAGTGAGTGTTGAATACTGTTTCCATTAGGAGGTTTTGTTTATCTACTCGATCCATCCTCTGCCAACTCACGGGTAGGCGCAGGTTTCTGCCTGAGTCCTGGATGTTTCAGCTTTGTATTTCAAGCAGGCACGCTTCCCGTGGATGGTTTACTACAAAGTTTCAATAAAAAAAATCAAAAAAAATGGCGGTTGTTTGTCATGATCATGGCTTGAATAGGTCGCTTGGTCTTCTTGTTGTATTGACCTCATTTGGAGATTCCCGTGGATGTCTTAAGAATGGGGATCATAGGCTGTTGGAAGTCCTACTAGTACTGCTTACTAGTGTATTCTGGAGGTTTAAGCATTGTAGTTTGAATCTTTTTTTCCTGAGATCTCAGGTGATTACTCAGGGGTTGATCTTTTTCCATGGCCTGGTAAGTAGAAGATTCAATATCTTGTGGCTTTTAGGGATTAGTTTGACGATTGTGGGGGATTTGGAATTCTGCTCAGAGGAAAATAGTATCTTCTTTTAGGATCAGATGGAGTGAATTGTTTTTTTTTGGTTGAATTGCTTCGGATTAAGGACTTCTTCTGGCTCAAGATTTCGGTTCTTTTTTCCTTTGAGGAGTTCCATGATCGCTCTATTCTCAATGTAATGACCTCAAGGATAGTAGCGCAATACGAAAACAAAAGGTTGGGTAGTCTCATCGTTAGTGGGTTTCAACAGGGTATATGGTTGACTGCCAATGTTGTTTGGGGGGGGGCTGGTTGTCCTCCTTCTTACATGTGGACTGCTTTCGTTTAGCTAGTTGCTTCCTTTCTGGAGGGGCCCGGTTTGTAATTGCCGTGTGAAGCCATGATCTTTCAACCAGTCAATAGAGAAAGTGGGTTTGGTTGGCAGAGCGATGTTTTATTTGAAGAAGATTGGTTTGGAATAATGCACAAGTACGAGTTGCGTCGGGTCCATGGCCAGGCAATTCCACTCGTAAAGATTGATAACTGAGTACAGGAAATGAAGAATGTTTTGGTGACATCGAAGCGAGCAACCTTTGATTGGATGGATGCGAGACAGTCTCAGGTTCGAGAGGCTGAGTGTCATGTTTTTTTGGTGTTAGCTATTTCCCAAGCTCACGATAAGAATTTCCGATAAATCGGGAGTACTTCGTTTCCAAGTGGCATGTTGTGGAGTGGCGTGTTTGTGAGATGCAGGAAACTTGACTTCTTGTTGTTTTCAGTATGAAATTTGGCATTCGTGGTGCTTCTCAACCTTTTTTTTTCAATTGACTAGGCTTAGGAATGTGCATGGGTTTCTCGTTGGCTCTTGTTGTTGGCTTTTATTCTATATGAGCTACAGATACCTTCTAGTTTCCGCTGTGCAACATAACAGAGTTTATGTCGTGTTCATGTTAAAGTAGAGATGATAGAAGAGGCAGGAGAAATAAACAAATGGGCTCTGAAGCAGTGTGCTTATGAAATGAAGGTCAGTATGCGGGTTGGTGAGCACTTTTACCTAGCACTGCAGATCCGACGGGCCCCAGCCGAAACAGCTGAACATGAGCGTCCTTTACTCCAGTGGGCTTGAACGCCGCAAGGGTTCCGCAGGTGCTGGTTTTAATTCTGCACTTCTGTAGAGTGGCTCAGTGGCACGTACGATCACGGAAACACAACGAAAAAAAAAGCCCTCACTTCCACTGCTTGACGCTCCAGCCCGTCAGATTGAATGCGAATCGGAGCGAAGTCTAGAAACAAGGCAACACAATCTTAAGCAAGCAGTAGCAGGA
>PGSH02021240.1:0-22824 GCA_002915635.3 Ambystoma mexicanum | reverse complement strand
ATGAGTCTTCCTGGTCAGAGATATTAGCCCTAATCTTTGGGGATCTGTACATGAACGCCCGTCCATCAATTTCTGGGGGACGCTGATCTTTCAGTCCCATCTTACCAACTCTATTAAATTCTACCTTCCCCATGGCCCCTGGTTCATGTGAGCCAGTGGACATGAAGCTGGCAGAGTTCATGGTATTGAAGGGGTTGGAGTCCCTGAGTAACAGGGGTCCTGATGTTAGGATCAGGGGTTGCTCTGTCCCTCTCTACATTTTCTCTTTCAGCCCCTATTCCCTGGTGACAAGCAAAAATCTGAGCCTTTTGTTCCTCTATCAAGGCCTTACTGGTCTCAATGATTCGCATTGTCTCTCTGCGCTTCCTGCCTAGTCTGGGAATACTGGGCCAATTTCTGCTGCAGGAGACTCACCTCCTGAGTTTTAGCATCTTTGGTCTGGGTGTTCTCTTCCAGAGCTTCCTCCACCCGTCTGGTGTTCTCTAGTAGCTTCCCATACTCTGTCTTTAATTCATTGAGCTCCTGGAGGGCCAGCTTTCTTCCCTCTAACTCAGTTTTTAATTGGCTTACTTCCTGGCCTAAGGTGTCCCTCTCCTGACTTAGGGTGCCCCTCTGTTCAGCCAGGTCGTCCCTTTGTTTTTTAATGGCATTGGATTTCTGGCGCTCCTCCTCAAATTCAGTTTGAGAGTGTAGGTCTCTCATAATTAATTTATTATTTTCCTCGTTCAATTTGTCTATCTGGTCTTGTAGGATAACCACCTGTTCTCCATCATGGGGTCTGGCATGGATTCACATGCTCATGAATATTCCCCGTCGTCAGGCTGGGAATCCTCGGTAAAGAAAAATCAGTATCAGTTTTGTTTCTGATCTGTCTTTCGTAGTAGTAACCAATCACTGATCTCTGCGTCATACTGACCACAGCCAATGACTGCCATCTCTCTAAACCCCGCCTCTGGCAGCCATCTTCAGATTTTTACCGCACGTTCAAGTGTTGGATCCTCGTGCTATTGCTCTCGAGCGTTAGTGCTATTTTTCACGTTTTTTTCAGCAAATCTTCTCTTTTTCGGTCAAAAGAGCCTCAAGCTCCACCATTTCTTTATCCGATCAACGGGAACCCGTATCGGTATTCTTCTACGCCCCTCAAGGGTGAAGATTTCGTCGAGCCACGCTTTTGGAGGACTCCAGAAGTTTTCAGGCCCATCTCGATCATGGCCAGGAGAAGGAAGCTCGACGCCCGGAAAGCTGTTCAGGGTCTGCCCTGGATGCCAGCTTCAGAATGTCTTTAGGAGGACGAACACTCTTTGTCTCTTTACTGCCTTCATGAGGACGACGCACGTGGGGAGGAAGAGAGAAATCCGAGCGGTCTTCTAAGACCTTTGAGGACGCCCGGCGACGGGGGTCCAACACAAGGCCAAGCACCGCGAGTCCGCTGGCACCGGGAGCGCCGAACGGTCGGGCTCTACGGGCGCCAGGCAGGGCGCATCCTCCCGGCGCATCAACCACGAGCCAACGCTCTGGCTCGGGTAAGAGGAAGGCCGAGCACCCGGCGAAGCTCCTGGAGAGACCCCGGTCGAGCTCGAAGGCCCCATCGGAGGGGGAGCGAGGCGGTGACCTCCCCCCCCCCCAAGGAGAAGGCGGTGAGCGCACCTAAGGTGGTGAAAGCCTTGATCCACCCGGCCAAGGCCTCTATCGAGACAGTCGCGGCGGCCCTGGCTCAGCCTGTGGAGGCTACACCAGTGGTGGCGACCTCGGGGCCCAGAGTCTCCCTGCCACCGCGGAGGGAGTCCTCTTTCATGCCCATCGACAGGACCCCCGTGAAACCTCCGACGGAGAAGAAAAAGGGGGGCAGGAGGTCGTCGTGGATTCGGCCTCAACCTCTGAGGAGGAGCTGATCGAAGTCTTAAGCCACGCATTGGCGTGGAAGAAGACCAGCCCGTCGGGAGGGACCCCGACGTAGGAGACGACGAGAACGTCGAGGGTGCCGACGGGGCTCCTGACCGCCCGTCGGAATCCCCTCAACCAGTGCCGCAAGACAACTCGGCGGCCATTTTGTTGGCTATACAGTCCTTATGCTCGGAGATAAGGACGAGATTGCCGTTACCACCAACGGAGGAACCGCTCCCGACGGGGGACCCGGAGCCAGGCCCTTCTGGGAGCCCTCCTCCTAAGAGAAGGATTCATCCTCCACCTCCTTTTCAACCATCGCGCCCTGCTCAGCCCTCCTCCCCGTCCACGACCCGTGGGGATGATACGGGGACTGACACGGCCGCGACGGGTACAGACGACGAGGTTTACGACGAGGATCTCCCGTCGTCACCTCCTCCCCGGGCTTCCCCGCCCGACGAGATTGGATCGTTTCATGCCATGATCGCCAGGGCATCCGAGCTTTTCCAGCTCTGCCCGGAAGAGAAGAAGGAAGGTTTCCTTTATCAACGGCGCGAGACCAAGAGGAAGACGGTCCTCGCTGTACCTCTACTGGACGATATCTGGGATGAGGGTCTCGCCCTCCTCAAGAACCCATCCACAACGCCTGCGAGAAGGGATCGGTACGAGAAGAAGTACCGGGTCCCGGACGCGGCCCCCTTGTGCCTTCGGGCACAGCCGACCCCGGACTCGGTCGTCTCCGCGGCGGCCAGGAAGAAAGCGGGGGGGGCCTCGGCCTCTACGTCAACCTCCCCGCCGGACGGCGAGGGAAAGAAATTGGACACGATGGGACGCAGAGTCATCTCATCGGCAGCGACGACGATTAAGGCTGCCAACGCCTTGGCTATCGTAGCCCGCTACGACAGGGAGTTGTGGTACAAAATCGCCCCCCTGCTGGACTTCTTACCAGACGACAAGAGGGCGGAGGCCCTAGAGATCTTGCAGGAAGGAGAAGTGGCGTCGGACCACGCCATTACGATAGCGACGGACATCGCTGACACTGGATTTCGCCAGTTGGGCAACGGCGTGTGCCTTAGACGGCGTGGATGGCTCAAGGCAACTGACTTCCGTCAGGACGTGCAGACCAGAGTCTTGGACATGCCGTTCGACGGGAGCAACCTGTTTGGGAAAACAGTGGACGATTCCCTACAAGCCATCAAGACGGACACGGAGACGGCCCGGGGCTCTTGGTGTTCTCCAGCAACGACGGCCGCCCTTTCGGAGCGGCGGAGGCAAGCAGGGTGCCTCCAAAGGTTCCGGCGGCGGATTTTCCACCTATCGTCAAGCGGCCCGTTCGTCATCACAGGAAGCCTACAGGGGACGAGGCAAGTCGGGCGGACCCCGCCGTCGTCGCCAAGGAGGACAAGGCGGCAAAGCCTCGTCGAAGCAGGACTGAACCGGCCGTGGGGTCGGGCCCCCACCGAAGCACCCCGGTGGGAGGCCGGCTGGCGAGCTTCGTCAGCGTGTGGGAGTCCATCTCCACCGACCGTTGGGTGCTGGACGCCCTGGCCCAGGGTCACGCGCTCGAGTTTCTAAAGAAGTGCCCGCGCGTCCCCCCCGTGGCCAGGAAGGAACATCACGTCCCTCAACTTCTCTTGGAGGTAAAGGCGATGCTCAAGAAAGGCGCCATCGAGCTCGTCCCAAAGAGGCTTCGGGGCTCCGGAGTTTACTCAAGATACTTCCTCGTGAAGAAGAAGACGGGAGGATGGCGTCCCATCCTGGACCTACGACGACTGAACAAATTCATCAAGGCACAGAAGTTCCGGATGGTCACCCTCCAGCACGTCCTGGGTCAACTGGAGGAGGGCGATTTCCTGTTCGTTGGATTTGGAGGATGCCTACTTCCATATCCCCATCCTAAAGGGACACCGAAAGTTTCTCAGATTCGTGGTCCAAGGGCGTCACTACCAGTTCAGAGCCCTTCCCTTCGGATTGAGGTCGGCACCCAGGGTGTTCACCAAGTGCCTCGCACCGGTGGCGGCGCGGCTGCGCCTGGAGGGGATCCACGTCTACCCCTACCTGGACGACTGGCTCATCCGAGCAAAGACAAAGGAGCTCGCCGCGGAGCACACGGCGAGGACCGTCCAACTACTCACGGACCTGGGATTCTCCATAAACTACGCCAAGTCCCACCTGGTGCCCGCTCAAGACGCACTGTTTCTGGGAGCGAAGCTCGACACAGTGGCGCTTCTGGCCTCTCCGTCGGAGGAAAGGACGAGGGCCATCTTGGGCAAGGTGCAGCGGATGCTGGTTGCGGACGCGGCCAGGGTGAGGTCCATCAAGTCCCTCCTCGGAATGATGTCTTCTTGCATTTATCTCATCCGCCTGTGCAGGCTTCGGATGCGCCCGTTACAGGAGTTCCTGGACGCTCGCTGGATCCAGACGGGCAGCTTCGAGGACAGGATCACACTCGACGAGAGCTTCCGACGAGCGATCCGGTGGTGGGGCACCCGCGCGCATCTGACGGCGGGCATGGACTTCCAGACCCCAGACCACCAGAAAACGTGACCACGGATACCTTCCTGGAAGGGGTGGGGAGCGCACTAGCCGAAAATCTGCACACAAGGGCGCTTTGCTGCCGACGGAGAAGTCCCTCCATGATCTTCATACGTCCTGGAACTCCGTGCAGTGTTTTGGGCCCTCAGGTCCTTTCTTCCGTCCCTCAAGGGCAAGGTGGTGAGGATCTTCACCGACAACACCACCACCATGTTTTACATCAGGAAACAGGGCGGAACCAGGTCCCCAGCACTGTCCAAGGAGGCGCAGGATCTGTGGCATTGGGCCGTCGCCCAAGGGATGTTTCTGGTGCCGTTTCATCTGGCAGGGATAAAAAACACCATCGCCGACTCACTCAGCAGGGAGCTGCGCTCGTGCCACGAGTGGGAACTACGGCAGGATCTAGTGGATCGCCTCTTCCGACGGTGGGGCACACCCAGATCGACCTGTTCGCGACGGCGACGAACTCCAAGTGCCGGAGGTTCGCCAGCAGGTTTCCCCAGCCGAGGAGCATGGGCGATGCTTTCTCGTTCCCCTGGGAGGGCCTGTTCCTATACGCGTTCCCTCCATTGCCACTGCTAATCCGGCTCATCAACCAGCTCAAGAGGTCACGGTGCAGGATGATCCTCGTCGCACCTGCGTGGCCGAGGCAGATATGGTTCCCGGACCTTCTGGACTTGTCAGCGTCCCCGCCAATCAAGCTGCCAGTGGACGCGGATCTACTCTCCAGGGAAGGAGGCGCCATCCTCCACCACGACCCGAAGTCGCTGAACTTGCAGGCCTGGCTCCTGCAGCGCTAGAGTTTGGAGGATACGACATACCGGCCGACTGCAGAGAGGTTCTTGCAAAGGCCAGGGCGTCCTCGACTCTTAAATGCTACGGACACAAATGGAAGAGGTTCTCTGTCTGGTGCCACGCACAGAAGATTAACCCTCTACGGATTACGGCTCCCCAAGTACTGCCGTACCTGCTGACGCTGGCCAAAGCTGGACTGGCGCACGCGTCCATCAAGATTCATCTTGCTGCGATCTCCCGATACACCAGAACCACGGGGCGGACGTCCTTGTGGTCTCATCGTCTGGTGAAAGAGTTCATGAAGGGACTGTTCAGATCGTTCCCGCCGGTGAAGGCTCCGGCCCGGCGTGGGAGCTCAACGTGGTGCTGACCAAGCTCATGGGACCTCCGTTCGAGCCTCTGCACTCGGCCCGTTGAAGTTTCTGTCGTGGAAAACAGCTTTCTTGTGGCCATCACCTCCGCACGACGGGTGGGAGAGATCCAGGCCCTTCCTGCAAGGCCCCGTACTTGACTTTTCACGACACGAGGGTAGTGCTCAGGACGCACCCCTCCTTCATGCCCAAGGTACCGTCGGACTTCCATCTCAACGAACCCTTGGTGTTACCTGTGTTCTTCCCGTCGCCTTCGTCGCCGGCTGAGAGGACTTTGCACTCGCTGGATGTGGCTAGAGCGCTGAAGTTCTACGTGGACCGCACAAAGAGTTTTCGGAAGACGTCACAACTCTTTGTGAACTTTGGACCTGTCAATCAGGGGAAGGCTCTCTCGAAGGCTTCCATTTCCAGATGGCTCTCCGGCTGTATCATGTACTGTCATGGTTGGCAAAACCGACCGCTGCCTGGCCGTCCGAGAGCCCATTCCACCAGAGCGATCGCAGCTACCCACGGCGTTCCTATCTGGTGTGCCCCTGCTGGACATATGCAGGGCTGCTACGTGGAGGTCGACGCACACCTTCACGAAATTCTACTGCGTCGATCGGGATTCCAGGGAGGAGTCCAGGGTCGGCCAAGCAGTGCTGCGCAACCTGTTCGCCTAAGGTGAGCCTGGTGAGGAGGTAAGATGCTTAATGTTGAGTTGATGTAATGCTTAATGTTGAGCCTTTGCCACCTCCCGTGGTTGTGCATGTGTGTACTGCTATGTATTCTTTTATTCATGAGCATGTGAATCCATGCCAGACCCCATGCTGGAGAAGGAACAAGTTACTTACCTGTAACTGTTGTTCTCCAGCATGGGTCTGGCATGGATTCACATGCGAACCCTCCCGCCTACCCCTCTGCGGCTCTTCACTTGTCATACTGCCACTTCACGTGCTACCAAATCTGAAGATGGCTGCCAGAGGCGGGGCTTAGGGAGAGGGCAGTCATTGGCTGTGGTCAGTATGACGCAGAGATCAGTGATTGGTTACTACTACGAAAGACAGATCAGAAACGAAACTGATACTGATTTTTCTTTACCGAGGATTCCCAGCCTGACGACGGGGAATATTCATGAGCATGTGAATCCATGCCAAACCCATGCTGGAGAACAACAGTTACAGGTAAGTAACGTGTTCCCTCTGCACAGGCTCAATTTAACTGTAATAGTTGCGCCAGCTTGTGTTGACTCTGTTGCAGAGAGTCAACCCTTTCCTGACACTCCTCTTTCAGTGCCTGTAATTGGGTGTCTTGCTCTGCATTCTCTTTCTGTAGGAGAGCCAGATCTTCTTTTAATTTTGTGACATAATGTCTAGATTCTGCCTCTAATTCTTGGCTCTTCTGTAGCCTTTGTTCTGCAGAGTCTAGATCATTCTGGATTCTCTCTAGTGCTTCAACTTGATTCTGTGCCAGAACTATGTTTTCAGTGTGCTTTTCCTGCATCACTCCTATGTGGAGGTATAGGTAGGCCGCAATTCTGGCAATTTTACTCTGCTCCTCTTTAACTTTTGGGGCCATGTACAATTCACTAAGAGCTTGGTGTAATGGGCCCTTGTCCTGCCATGTATCCAGGTCCATGGCAGTGACCTGTTCTGTGATTTCCTGCAGCCAGACATGTTCATTCTGTTCTGGCCACTCACCCCTGACAAAAAGCTTGTGCAGGAGGTGCTCCCTAGCCATTTTGATTTCTACTGGGATCGCCATTTTGGAACTATCAATTTCTTTATTAATTATTTCGGGGTTGATTTACTTTTACTTTTACAGACCGGCCTGGTCTTTGGAGTATTTGTTTTGGGAGGCTGCTTGTACAGTGTAGCACAGTACACCAACCAAGCAAGGTGTCACTACCCTGCAGGTTAGTCTGCTGTGCTAGACTGTCACGGGTGGTAACTCAAACTCAAAATCACGGCACGAGCCCCCAAATCTGTTAAGTATTTCAATCAGGCGATACACCCTGGTCTCAGCCTAGTATGCAGCGCGCAGCTGAAATGCTTATTTTATTATGTCTATAGGTTCAATATTCTGAGTGATATACCACTCATATCACACCCCTTCTCAAAATACCCCAGGTCACAATGGACCAGGAATCAGGCTGGTTGGTAAAGGTAATATTTATTTATTTATTTAAAATTCAAATCAAACATATACTTTTGAATAGGGAGCAGCAATCACCAATGTGGTGACAATAACAGATAGGAAGGTATGTAAGCACTTAAATTCACTCTTTAGCAACACAAAATATAAAACACCAGAGAAAAGAACACTTTTGGCTTGTTTGGAAGGATAGCACTTAAGTTAGGATTCCCCCTGCAATATTTCTCAACCCACAAATAAACAATTCTGAATAGATATAAGGAAGCAGCAGGTAATCAGGAATAAAGAACAGTAAACAGAATTTGAATACAACCTTCCCTCCCCAAACAAGAGAGAAAAACAGGTTTGAAATCTTACACTTTAAAATGACATTTGAAAATGGCTGTGTAAAACAATGAATATGTGCAAAAATCCTTAAATCAGTATAATTTCTATGGGAGCAACATTGGAAAGATGCTAACAATCATGAGCTATAGTTTGAGCAAAAGTAAACACTTTGAATCTGAATGGAAGTTGAAATAATTTAAAATAAAATCACACGTTTAAAACTTTGCAGAAATGCGGATTCCCGCCTAAAATTAACCAAACGGTTTTTAAGAAAAATTGGTGAAATATACTGATTTGATGTGTTGGTTGGGATGTAGCTATAGGTCTTAGGTATAATCCAGAGTTGAAATGAAGTCTCTAGCTATTAAATTGAGTGAGTTATGCAATGTTGAATGAGAGGCGTTTTTGGAAAATAAAGGCGCGAAAAAGAAAACAGAAATCAATTTTTACAAGGATAGTTATGCTCTACACTAGGGCATTCAGGCTAGGTTACCAGATTGAAACACAGTAAGCTCTAGAGTTGATCCGCAGAACCAACCCCAGCACCTCTGTGCCTGCCCTGGCGGACCCAATCCAATTACCCGAAGGAGGATTGAGGGTTTAGGATTTCACAAGACAAATTATTTAAAGAAGTTAGCACTAGCGCAAATAATCAATGGCAAGGTTTCAAGAATGGTTGTGACAATGTTACAAGTTCTTAAGGTAAGGATAGGATGGTTTAGAGATTGGGATGGAACAAAACAAGGCAAGGTATGCTATGATTTTCTATGCTTCCTATATAAGTACTTTACTTACGTTTTGGACAAGGGTTCTGGTCATCACACGGATCGGGTCTAACCAAGGACAGCAGGGCACATCTGGCGGGATAGGGTCAGCTGGGTGGTTCTGGTCACCTGACTGCACTGGACTGCACTTCTGGTTTACTGGAGACTGGAGATCAGTGGGATGGCGAGTTTGCAGCAGGCATGCATTTAGTAGTAGCAAGCCAGCTGGATCAGAATGCTTCCCTTGGGTTTTGGGATTTTTAGAGTTTGAGGCCTAGCTGAAAAAGGAGTTCAGCAATGCTGAGGCCTTAGCTTTGTAAGGAAAATCAGGAATCAGGAACAAGGATGGAGAAATCAGGAACAGGGCACCACGCAGAAAATCAGGAAGAAGTCAGGAATCAGTGTTGTGTGTGTGTGCTGTGAGGTTCCCTTATTTATCATGCCAAATGACATCACTAAAGTATATGGCAGGGGCAGGCCTACTGTCCACACCCCTAATGCTAGGATTGGGCAGGAGCACAGTTTCCGCCTTGCTTTTTGCTGATTGGATGACAGAAAAGGATGTCATGTTTATGGGGTTACTTTTACAATGTCTAGAAACCTCCCCTAGCTATTGGGACCAAAATCTAACTTTCCCACAAATACATATTTATGCATTTAGAACCTCTGAGAAAATCAGATACACAGATTACATATTTTGTGGGTCACATTTCAATCCAAATCCCAAGTCTGTGGGACCTGGTTTTGACTTTCTGGCTACATTTTGGCAATTTTAACCATGAAAGATTTGGCCTAACATTTCCCAATTTTGTACATAGATGCGCAATTACCCCCGGGATATGTGTACACAATGTTATCTTTGCAACATTAATACTTTCCGCACAATCGGTCATTCTTTATAACTTCTGTTCCTTATGCAGTACTGAGTCCTTCCAAGTCTTCAAATGAAATTAGAGATTTAAAACTACCAACTTTCAGGTTTTTCCTCATTCTTGTGGCAAAGTTAAATGTCTTGAAATTTCAGTTGCACCATAGGCTTTTTAAACACCAAATGTCACTTGTTAGTTTTTTTTTCTTTTTCCAAAGTGTAAGCACATGCCAATCCCTTTGAAGTAGAATGAGTGGCCTCTCCCTTGTGAGTGAAGCTTCCTGCCTCTCCCACTGGAAGGATGAGTGTCTTAGCCTGCTATTGTCTTAGCCTGGGGCAAAGACGAATGTCTAATGCCGACTGGGAAGCCCCATTGTCCTGGGTATTCAAGGCCTCCAGCTAGCAATTAGCCCTTTCCTGTGCCAGCAGTTTGAGGTGTCAGCCTTTTTCAGTGCTAGCAACTTGCAGAGCAGGTTTTTTTTAATATAGTTTACCAACTCAGACTGGGTTTAGCTTTGAGTTTCACCTTTTAAATCTTTACTTTAAACCTATGGACTTAAAACAGTTTATAGGTGGATTTTTAACAGTAGCAAATCCTTTTACATTCTTAAATAATCAAGCCTTTACACAATAATATACTTTTAAAAGTAGTCGATTTTGCTCTTCATTCAGGAAAAAGCACATTAAACCTATTTCTTTAAATTCGGTTTTCATCTGCAGCTCTGGTCCCTCCCTTGAGTGCTGGAATTGTTTGCAGCATGGATAAATGTATCAAGCATTTGTTTTGAGTCTTTCTCTGGACAGCTGATTCTTTAGATACTGTTGCAAAGAAATAGCTGCGTTTCCCGTGGAAAATGAAAAACAAAGTCCCTGGGTTGCTTTTTCAAAGATACTTTTGGTAGGAGCTGTCATTCAAATGAGGCCGGGTTCCTCTGAGACTCAAGACTGATCATGGGCATTGCAGGGCCCTTTAATCACAGTGGTTCAGTAGAAATGATGGATTTAGTGCCAAAACAGCACTTTTTAAGGTTGAAAAGTTGAGAGGCATTTTGGGTTTACTGCAAACTAATGCTGCTTCTTTTCTTTGCTCCATGTAAAATGTTGCAGAGCACACTGGCATATTCCTGCAGTAAGTACTCTGTTCCACTCCAACTGTAATGTGTGTTGGTAGAGCTGTGCAGCCATTTCTTTGGTTATTGCAAAGCTCAGCTTAGGGTTCTTGGCGCGCACAAGAGTCTGCGCACCCATTTTGTGCTGTTTCTTGCACCAATGCAGTAAAGTGATGAAACACAGCTCAGCTGAGTGGCTCAAAATATCCCACATTATGATCACTTGTGGTGTTATCAACGATCTTCATTGCTTCTAGCTCCAGTCCAAGTGATCGCGTTACAAAGATATAGTCCAGGTATCCTACTGTATTTCCTTTTCTCCATGTTGGTCTTGGTGGAATGTCTCCTTGAAGGTGGCCATTCAGGAGGCCTAAATCTCACATGGAGCATTCGTTGTACCACAATTGGATTTTCTTTGAGAGTTTATTGTGCACAATTTCATTACCATAATTTGTGAATAATTAGATGTTAAAGTCACCACAAATGATAGTTTCCATGTTCGGGTATTGTCTCTGTAATTCGTCCATTTCCGTAAAAATCCCGTCAATGCATACTTTGTTGTTAATAGCAATGGAGTTCTAGTAGATATTAAATATACATAGGATCCTTGGATTCTGTTCACTTTTTTTTCTCTCACATTTACAGGTGCATGGGATGTCATTTCCAGTATGGTTATTTGTATAAATGGATTTAAGTTGATTGACTTTTTCTCTTGAAGATTCACACCTGCTTTGATCATTGTTAGAAGCCCTGAAGATGGACGACCTTTTGCTTGGGTTCTTGCCGGATTCATGTGTACCGTGAATCCATCACATGTCAGCTGCTGAATGATCCACGTTTCTTGTCGGCATATTATGTCTCCAGTTTTTAAGTTCAGATTTGCGCCCTCGAATAAATGTATTGAGCCCCATGAATTCCGCGAGCATAGTTTCCAAGGTGCCTCCAAGATCCCATCTTCAAGTTGTGCTTTCTTATTTTGGGGGATATGTTTTATTTGTTGTTTTTCTCTTCCAATTCCCTTTTAATGATTCATTATATGTAATCTCAAATCCAAGGCAGAAGGTCCTTTGTTGCTTCTATTATGCAGTCACTTAGTTTTTCTGGAGTTAAGAAGATACTGCTACATGATTCAGTTGTAGTTCGTGAAGAAATTCAGCTTGTTCTTAATGTCTTTTGTTTTGATAGTGTAAATTGGGAATCGTGTAGTAGACGTAGTATGTTTATTCTATTCAGAACAGTATCATCATAGTTCTTCCAGATGGACTTAATATTAATGATCTTGTCCGAGTAAGATCCTCTCGGATCGACAAAAATCGTAATTCATGCATCGTTTCCTCTCCCTCTCTCTGTATTGGAGGGTTTGGTTCTTGTTTTTGAGATCCCTTTTTTAAATTGATTTTTGGTGGTGACTCCATGATGATTTTCTAATTCTGTGCCTGAGATGTCATCACAGGTTAATATAGTATCCTTGTTACTTCTCGAATATTCATTCAGATCATCAACCACATCAATTAACAAACAATCTTCATCAATGACAATGTACTCATCGTCTAACGTTATCACAGAGTCTTCCTCTTCTTCATTTGTGTAGGTTGATAAATTCATCATTACATATTGTGCTGCTTGATTTCTTGATCTGTTAGGACCACTCTCGATTCTTCTTGTGATTTCTCGTTCTTTCTAGTCACCTGTAAATTCTTATGTTCTGCCTTCGTTTTTCTTTGCTCTTTCTGTGTTGTTCCTAGGTTGCAGTGGCATCTTTATATTTCTTAAAAAAGCACAAGATCCCTTCATGCTATTTTTGGCCTTGGTGGTTTTTTTTCCTTTTGCTCAGTGTTTGACTGTTTTAGCTTTTTAATGTGGTTTCACACCCTTTTGCAGACCTTCAAATATGGAGATTTGGTTGTTTACTTCATTCAAGCTTTTAACTCCTTGTTTCATTGTCTCTTCCTCATTATTAGTTACCTTAACCAGTTGGATCTCGTGTTCATTTGGTGCGCTTTTATCATTATTATCTTGACTTTTTCCTCTGAGGTTAGTTTTTTGGGATCCCATTTCCTTCTCTTGCACTTTAGAGCAATTTCTTGCATGGTCTGTTCCTAGATGTTTGGTCATATTAATTAAAGCTGCTGTCATGTCAGTCTTGTCATTCCAATCTACTCTAGCAATATCGGAAAGCATTGCTTGCCATGGGGCGGATGTCTCTGCTTCGGTATCCAGTCTCGTCTGTATACGGTTTATGAATGCCTCTATGTTAATTTGTTTGGTGTGAATTAAGACGAGTAATGTCGCTTGATCTTTCATTGCATCCACGTGGCTTTCCAGTAGTTTTAAGAATGTATTAGGGCATAAGTTGATGCAGCCATAAGCGAGTTTTGAAGGTCTAACATTGTCGTTGGAATTGGTTGTTGTGGCACATTTGTCTCTTTTTCACAGTCACAGTAGGAGGGATTCTCTCTTCTGTCATCAGTATCGTTTATTTGAGGTCTTAATTAGTCAAATGGTTCTTGACTCTCAACTTTCGCTTGTTTGTGCTTTTTCAGTAGGTCTTGTGCTTTCTTGGTATTCAGTTGTTTTTTTATGAGGCATCAGACTGTGAGTAATGTTCTGTTTTTTTTGCCAATTTGGACTTGTTATTTTTTCCATAACTTGGAGTCCTTCTGTAATGGTGTGGAAGTCAACTCTCTTGTATCATTGGATGTCTGTTTAGAGGAGCTTGTCCAAATATTAGGCTTCTTTTTTCATGGTTCAACATAAGAGATTCTATCTCTGTTATATCGAGAGATAGTCTCGCCATTCTCTTGATCTCTGGTTGCAATGTCGAGGGCATGGACTTATTCTCGATATTTTGAGTATTGAATTTCTGTTGCCATCTTTGTTTTGCTTCGTCGGAGCATTTTATGTTTCGTGGGGTTCAATGTTTCCTATTAGCTGAGTTTTCTTATGATCACCAATGAATCCTGATCTTTCTTGAAACACTTCTTTTTTTATTTCTGATGTCAGAGGCAACTGAAGATTGGTTGATCAGTCTAATGATATAGATTTGCCATTTGTTATATTCACTTGGTGAAGTTTGGCAGGAATTTCTCCTTTAATTTCATCAATTCCATCACAAGGTGTATATAATTCGTCTATATGTTGAGTAGGAGAGTGATTTATTTCAGGGTTACCTAACCTTCCTTTGGTTCCTGATTTTTTTGGGGTGAACAGTCTCGTGTCTTTATAGAATTACAATTCAATTCAGCCTTTCTTAGGTTTTGACTCGATTTTTCAGTTTGGTGTTTTGAGAATGTGCCATTCGCTTCTCTCTGTTTGTGATGATATGTGGAGTATTGTTGTGTTTAGTAGGGCTTCTGTTTTCCTGTTTTTCTTGGTTTGATGACACATCTTAGGACCCGTTGATGCAACAATTTTTAGACGTTTCAGCACTATTTGTTAAGACCTGCGCTGACTTGTCTACTTAGTCTTATACAGAAAATGTAGGGTTTTCACCGTATTAAGGATACCGTTGTTTAGTTGTTCCGCGGCCTCAGGTTTGTGGAGGCACGACCTATTCACAATGTTATCTGCCGGGTTTATTGGAAATTTGCAAGCGTTGGCGCGCTTTTTATTTATACTTGCTTTTAGTTCTGTTGAATTGTTTGTATTTAGAATTCAAGCAGCACTCGAGCTCCAGTGATTACAACCCTGGGCTTAGGGGAGCTGTTTACACGCTGTACGGATATGGGTTAGTCACTATACTTACCTTTTTTTTAAATTTCAGACACTGTCTGGTTCTTTTTCTGATCCTCATTACCTGTTCTCATTTATAGAAGAATCTTCCTCCTCCCTCTTGTTAGTGGTGAATAATGAGAGAGGACTCTGGGTCAGGTGCTGGCAAGCTGGATCAAGTTTTTTCTTTTTCACAGGTTTTGATTAGCCAAGAACGGTTGAAGCTGCTAGATGTATCCAGTGGAAGTCGTATTTCAGGGGGGCATGGATCTTATCCTTGTCACCGTCCACCAGACACTCTGCTCACACTCCGCTACGCTTCGCTAGGGGGGCAGTTATTGTAGTACGGCGAGTGTAGCTGGAGGTGGAGCTCAGAGTGTAGAAAATAAAAGGTGGACTGTGGTTTCTGTCGTTCTCCCGTTCCCAAATTCCAAGTTTCTCCAGAGATCCAAGCAGGACACACACATGGGCAGCCTCTGCAGCCACACCAGACACTCTGCTCACAGTAGGATTAAATCTGCCACCCTCCAGTCGACCAGCAGGCTTGCCTGAAAGTAACGGGGATTAGCAAAATACTATTAAACAAGATTATGTGTGGGGGAAGAGGAAAATTCCAACAGTGGGTTCGGGGGGTGGGGGGGGGGGGCGGATTTGGGCGCACCAAGTACTGATCGCCAGTCAGAGGTGATTTTATTTGGGTTAACTGGAGAAAATTATCAGGATTAAACTTGATGGTTTGAAAATGATTTAGCAGGCATGAAAGTAGAAATTGTCTATTATTCTCTATCAATCGGGAATTCCATTTTGAACCAACCCAAAGGGCCTCAATGTTAGTGACCCGAAACCAGTTAGCGCATTAAGTGCAACCCCACACTGACGGTTTAGTGACGCACAGAGTCGGGTTTGCAAGCCTAAAGTAGGGTGTACCGTAGTAGTGCAAGCCTGGGAATGAGGGTCCCATGAGTGAGGCCAGACCACACCCCACCTCCCCCCCCATTTAATAGCTTTGGCAGGTAATCTCATCCGAACCAAGGAAAAATATGTGTGCCCCGGATTAGCTCACCAAATTCGATTCCCATGGCCCGGGAGCTATAGAGGTGGGAGAGCATCATAGTATTGGCCCAGTGAATCAACCACATGGTCATCCACGAGCTGGGGTAGGCCCACCCAATCACTCAGTAACACTATATAACGTGGCCAAGGTGGAAAGGGGATCCATGAATCACAGGAATCTCTCACAAATAAATGCATCACTATATTAGGCACATAAGAGGGTGTAAATCAGTAATCAAAAGTGACATAACACATGTGAGAGACAGAGCCCCCCACGTGCTGACAATGTGATTTTCTTGAAAAGTGCCCACTAATGGAGGGCCTATTGTCTATTGATTATCAGGCATATCCACCAATAGGCTCGAGAATAACAATTAGACTATCCCTTAACAAACCAGCCGAGGGATCTGAGATTACAATATGCAAACCAGTGGCCAGGGGGAATGAGTACCCAGGCAGCGGATCGGCACCAACATGGTGGGTTTGGATTTTTATGAGGTGGATTGACATCTTCCCACCCCCATAGTCGAGCTGCAACCAAGAGGGAATGAAGTAGGCATAATCTCATGGAATATAGCCGAGGTTAAGGAAACATCTTATAGACCCTGATTGGTGCCGCTTCATATGGGCTTCGATGTAGCGTGTTTCCGGGAAAAATGGGAAGCACTACCACTTTCCTTTCAGGGGTACGAGGTACACGAAATCCTTGTGACTAAGGGAAAAAAGGTAGACCCTCGGGTGGGCTAGCAACCTGGATTAAAACCGACTTGGATTGGCAAACACTATCAATAGAATCTAGTTACCCGGATGTACAGATGCTGGAGTGCACCACGCAGGGTGAGGACTTGTATATTCTTCTCAATGTCTATAACCGGGTCTCAAATAAACATTCAGATAATGCATTGGACTTGGCCAGGAGGCTTGTGGAATCGGGAATCTAGGGAGGGCAAAATCTCCGGGATCATAATGATGGGGGATTTGAATCTGCAGATTGAACCCCTTTTGGATATGGAGGGGTTTTGGGATGATTATGACGAGGTGTGGGATATTCCTGAGCTGCGGGCCCTTGGAGGGAGCAACCGCAGGCCATGGGTTGTGCGGCTCGGCTCCTGGGCATGGGATAAAGGACATGTAATGGGCGGTTTGTGGATGATCAGCAAGCTAGGCCCACATACCTGGGACTTGATAGTGCCACACACATAGACTGTTATTTTGTCTCTGGGGTTGCGGTCAAGTGCCAAAACCTTTGAGGTCCTTGACATCCTAGGCAGTGATCACAGGCCTCTGTCTTTAAAACTAGCACCCAATGGTATGTGCGAGAGGTTTCCCCAGACTAAACCCAGTAATATAGTACTAATACAGGGCCAGGCGAAACAGAGGATTAAATGGTCTGATCTCGATCTCCTGTCTTTAAAACCAGGGATCTACGATATAATTCTGCCTGATTTGGAGCACTTATCCCTGGAAACTTCTGATGCCGAAGTGTCTGCCGCATATGATAGGCTGACTAATTGTGCAAGGAAGTTAAACATGCCATCCAAGCGGCTCGTTGGTACGATGCAGAGTGCAGGATAGGTAAGTCGGGCCTCTTGGATTGCATAAAGAGGGGCCCAGGGGTGAACCGTGGTAAGCTAAGGCTCCACAGAATGCACTTTAAACTTCTAATCAAAACCAAAAAGGATAACCTAGCCCGGCAGGAGTGGACGAAGCTCCATGAAGCTGTTAGGCATGAATTGATGTAGTAACCCTGTGGGAGACTACACAACCCTTGTCCTCTTGGTATTAGGTAACCCACCTATTGGTATAGGCATATATTGCATAAGTTGGTAGTGTGACTGAGCAGCCAGGCTTATCTCAAGAGGGGTAAATGTGAGGGGCAGCTGTAGAGCTGTAGCAATTAAATCCACAACTCAACTATCCAAGTAACACTTTAGAGATGTTTCATACACACTTCCCACACCCTGAGGTGACTTCACTAACTAGGACAGTAATGACATTTATATATCACTTGAGCACTTTGTAGATTATGTGGTTTATAGAAAGGAAAGGTTAAGGGAAGGAAAAGGTAAACAGGTTCTCAGAGCATGTGAGCTCTTTTAAATCTTACAATGAATTCTAGATAAAAACCTTTCCCATCAACAATAAGTAAACGCTTAGTTATCACCTATGAGGGATGTTAGGCAAGATTGTGTGCAGTACCCTTTGGGTGCACTACAACAACCTTGACCTCCTGGCAATAGGAACCCAACCTTTGGTAGAAGTTTGTACTACACAGGTTGGTAGTGTGGCTGAACAGCCAGGCTTATCTCAAGAGGGGTCAATGTGAGTAGTAGGGTTTTTGAACAGAGATTCACAGTGACAAGTATCCAAATAAACAATTACACTTAAGGTTTCTTGATTAAACAATTATAAATGTAACAGTCAGTTTGAATAAGCCATCTTCAGAAGGGGCAATATAACAGTAACCCACAAATACACTCCAAAATACACACTCTTAGTTTCTCTAAATCAGCAAGTACCCATTTGGGATGGCACACAGGCACTTCCTACACCCTCAGGTGACTTAAATAGCTAGGATACTTTGGACATTAATATATCACTGGTACATTTAGAGCCATACTGAGATTGGTGTCAACAAAAAGTGTTATTAGAATAAGACGAATAAGACAAGAGATCACAAATATTCTGAAGCAGGTAAGTACATTTGAACCCCCAATGCAAAGTAAGTTAACCCCTTCCTGGAAGGAAGGTATAAACACACAGTCAGAGGGAAGAAGAGTCATTCAGGGAGCCAGGTTAGCCAATGTTAATTGAACAAAAGTCTAGATGAGCTGAAGCACTTCTTGTAGGTAAGTAAAAGTCTTGCACAATGTCTTAGAGGTCTTTGTGTAGAAAAAGTAGAATCAATATAGGGCCACAAGCTGTTAGGCTTGTGTAGGGCAAAGCTATAGTCAACTCTGCAAAGGCAACCAGGAAAAGTCTCAAATGAGAACAAGTAAGGCTACACAACAAGAGGTAAATCCCCTTAGCTTCACAGTACCTTTGGTTAGAAGAAATGGTTCCAGATGGCTTCTGTTCCTGTAAGGCTCTGCAGATCCTGCTGTTCCTGGGCCTCAATCGTGGGGACAAGAGGGAGGACGTCTGGGGACTCCTGCACTGCAATGGGGCGGTCAGCAGCAGCAAAGGGCAAACTTCAATTCAGTGGCACTTCGCGGTTTCAGCTGCACGCGTCTTAGCAAATAGCTCCACTGCGGTTCTCGGCTACCACTTAGGACTTTCCTCGCATCTGGGGTCCAGCACTCTGTTGAGTTGGCTCAGGCTTGGTCAGTCCTGCTTCCTGGGAGTCCGGAGGATCTTCCTGGAGCTCGGGTCCAACTTAAAAGCAATGCACTCAATCTGGTGTTGCTCTCCCTGGCACTTCGGTTCCAGCAGCAGCAGTGGAAGTACAGCCAGCTTCGAGAGGATGTCCAGACGAGTTCACTTTGGAGTTGATTGGTCATACCAACTCAAGGGGAGAAGTCGTCCTTGCAGGGCTTCTCTAGTCGAGGCGAATTCGGAGCTTCAGCACAGCAGCAGCGCTTCACCGGGCAAACCAACAGTTCAGGTGTTGCAGCAGGCGTGTCTTCCAAGTTCTTCTTCTGATTTGTTCTTCCAGTGGACGACTCTGCCTTCCAAGCTAAAAAGCCTTGCCTTTTATGCAGGTTTCTCCCATTCATTCCAGCCTAGCTGTCAAGCACACAGCAGGATGGCTGTCCTTGCCGGACAGCCAGCCGGCCGGCCAATCACCTTTGGCTGCATTCCTGTAACCAAGGGGATTAAGCACAGGGAATTTCGGGCACCTCCCTCACTTCCTGCCCCTGCCAGACACTATGGAGCCAGAGCGGGCTTCACTTGCAATTCCCGCCAAGGACAAAACAAACAAAGGGACCAAACCTGGTTTGGCGTGCAGAGTAAATCTCAAGAAGGACCTTTCCAGCAAGAAATGGGGAAATAAGAAGACCAGGCCATTTTATCAAAATGGGCACCCATGGGTGCTTTACTGCAGCTGTTAGCGCAGCCCGTGGTAACAACACACTATGGTAGTTAAAAGAAACCCCACTGCCACCAGCCATTAATTGTAGAAAGGGTAACATAAAAATGTTACATGAGAAACTAGACAAAGGGGATACTAAGTAACCCCTCCAGCACCCTATTGTAAGATAGTGTGTGCTGGGTCTAGAAAGTTACAATGTAAGTAAAGTCAATTTCACTTCACTGCTCTTGGAAACAGTAGTTTATCCAAGCGAAGGTATTTAAACCTTTGGGAAATCTGAAAGACTTCTCTGTGCCACTGCACTGAAGGTGCTGTGCACAATGTAAAAAGATGATGCCTATGGAGTTTGTCAGACTCCAAAACCAAAGAAACACAGAGTCCAAATCACAGAAAAATACATGAGAGAGTGGGAAAAAGGTCTCTCACTCTCCAGGTTAAAAATTAAAAGTCCTAAAGTCCAGCAAAAGAGCTGGGGGTTCTCTAAGGTAGAGAGGAATTAGCACATTTCTGAGAATTCTCCCTAACAAGGGACAGTATGTATCAAAGTCAAATGGACTAGAAGAGTCTGCAGGGAGCCAGGACAGCTACAGTCAACTGGAGTACAGTCTATGGAGCTGAGGCACTTCTTAGATAGCGAAAGTCTTGCACAAAGTTAGAGATTTTGTTGAATAAAAATCACTGTAGGGTCACAAGCTGTTACACTTGTGAAAGGTAGAGCTGAAATCAACTCTAGCAAAGCAGCTACTGCAAGTCTCAACTGAGAAGAGCAAAGTTACAGACAATGAGGTAAGTAACCCAATTCAGAGCAGTACCTTAGGTTAGAAGAATAGAGCTCCAGCTGGCGTCTCTCCGGTTGCACTGATGCAGACCCTATGTTCCTGGGCCTTAGTCGTGGGGACAAGAGGGAGGACGTCTGGAGGACTCCTACACAGCAATTCGGAGGTCGGCGGCAGCTACGGGCTCGTTTCCGGTCAGCGGCACTTTGCGGTTTCAGCACTGCGATAAACAGGCACCGTCGCAGATCTTGGATACCGGTTGGATCCTGTACTCTGGTGAGGGACTCTAGCTCTGGTATCCTGCTTCTGGAAGGGTCCTAAGGAGACTCCTGTAGCTTCTGGCCGGATTCACAGATGTTGCACTAGACTATGGATTTTCTCAAACCCTGGCACTCGGTTCCTGCAGCAGCAAAGAAGTACAGCCAGTTGTGGAAGATGTTGCAGTGGAGTTTGTTTCGGGGTTAGTTGACCACACTAACCCAAGGGAAGACGTTGTCCCTTCCAGAGCTTTTCTTGTCGATCAGAAAAAGGCAGCAGTGGAAGTACAGCCAGCTTTGAGAGGATGTCCAGACGAGTTCACTTTGGAGTTGATTGGTCCCACCAACTCAAGGGGAGAAGTCGTCCTTGCAGAGCTTCTCTAGTCGAGGCGAATTCGCAGCTTCAGCACAGCAGCAGGGCTTCACAGGGCAATTCAAAGGTCCAGGAGGATGCAGCAAGCTTTGTTCATGGTTTCTTTGTCGGGTTGTTCTTTCCAGTCGTCAACTCAGTCTTCAGTCCCAAAACCCTTGCCTTTTAAGCAGGTTTCTCCCATTCATGAACAGCCTAGCTGTCACTCAAACAGCAGTGTGCACCAATCCGGACTGGGTACATTCAGGCATTCCTAAAGACAAAGGACAGGGAAGTTTCAGGAACCGCCCTCACTTCCTGCCCTTCCAGACACACTGTTTCAGTACTGAAGCCCGCCAAAGGCAAAACGAAAAAAGGGCTCAAACCTGGCTTGGTGAGCAGAGTAAAATCCAAGAAAGACCTCACAAACAGAAAATGGTGAAAAAAGACGACCAGGGCCATTTTGACACAATGGTTAAGCATGGGTGCTATACTGCAGCTGAGGATTCAGCCTGCGGTAGAAAAGCACAATGGTAGTGTGATAAATCTACTGTAAAACCCTTAGATAATGGACAATCAGGCTCTGGCTCTGTCAATACTAGGTTAATCAGCTCCATAAAGGGTTAATTTTAACTTGCAGCTGAAGGTTATAATGGACAGGACTAATAACCAATCACTGTCTCTCATTCAAGTGACTGCAACTCTTTTTGTTTTCCTGTGGTTGCTAGGAGACAGAGGGGCTGGAAATCGGTGGTGACAGTTACGAATGGGCTTACTGAGAGCTGTTTTGGAGGAGCCGAAATTATACAAGAATATAAGGATGTCAGGTGGCGCTGTTGCGCTTATTCCAAGTTATATGAATTCTTTTTTGAAGCGATCGATTCAATCGCAAGTTGAAACAACGCCGTATGGAGAGAAAGAGAGGCCGTTACATCCTACCGCCTAACGAGTGACTGCTCGCACCTCTATAACCTTCCCGTCGAGGAGGAGGTTATTTGGGTTGTTTTCCGAACCGCTCGATCACACGAGCACAACGTTAGAAGGTGAGAGGGGAGGCAGAGCAGAGTTACGAAGCCGCAACCCGTCAAGTCCGCGATCGAGGGGCGGAGCTCACTCGCAGCTGTCAACAAGAGATCGTCAGTTGGAAGAGGAGGGGGGCAGAGACCTCTCGATACACTGAAGAGGGGAACAGCTGATTAGAAGACTACGGAGCGCAACTCTGATCGGTTCAGAACTCGACTCAGACACACCAAGTAGAAGGTACGTGGACACCAGAGAGAAAGGGAAAGGTGAAGTGAAGAAAGTTTGTGAAAGTGCACGTTGGATTTAAATGGCAAAGTGTAAAATATAATTTGAAGACTATTGGAGCAGAAGCTTAATGAGGCAGATTGTTATTTTGAGAGGAGAGAGAGAACGTGAATAATACAAACTAGTAATAGAAGTTAATTGCTGAAGAAATATCTAAATAAGATGTTACAAAAGAAGAAGTAAAGACCAAGTAATTTTAAAGAATAAAGAAAAGGCCAAAGAGAATTACAGTGTGAATGAGAACAAACTGTGAGAACTATATTCTACAGACATAAAGATTACCTAAACGAAAGTTACAGGAAGATTTGAAGAAAGGGTAATAACAAGATGAGGGACACTTGAAAGTTGAAGAGAGCTGAACTATTGGAGACTCTTAAAAAGACTTTAAAAAGTGAGAGAACTGGTTAAAGACTTACCTGAAAGAGTCAAATTGGTGTCTGAAGCTGCTTCAATGACAGGTCATCTGAAGAGATGAAAACGTATCCTTTTTCCTAAGAGAAAAGAAAGTTATATTGAATAAAAGTTGTTTTCTGAAACAACTACTTCCAGCT
>PGSH02021239.1:0-41298 GCA_002915635.3 Ambystoma mexicanum | reverse complement strand
AAAAAGAAAAAGTCTACCCACTTACTTTAACAGACTATTTTCTATCCACACTGGAAGTGATGTTGTTGATTTTGAATTTAACAAAATCACCCTGTGTCAGTTGGCTGTTAGGGATTCATTACATTATTATTTAGTAAAACACATAAAGGGATCTACATGGTCTGCCCACCAAACAATAATGGATAGATATTAAATCAAACAGATGCCCACAAGATTTGCTTTGGTTGGACAGATTACTTACATAGAATATCTCGAGGAGTGTGCTTAGGAAAACACACCACCTACAGTATCATTTCATGGGGAAAGGACAGGAATGTGTTTAGGTGGCCTCTCCAGGTTCAGTCATGGATACTGCCAGAATCCATCCCTTTATTTGTTTCTCTATGTTTCCTCCAGGTTTTAGTCTTTCTCCTTGTTTGATCCACCTCCCAGGCAATCTTGGTTCTCCAGAAATATTTCCAGCAGTTCCTACTCAGATGTTTTCAGACAGCTCTCTCCTTTTGTGTGTCTCGTTATAAAGCTTTAGCCACTCCCAAAATAGCTAAATCATCAGGTGTCAGCTTATTGGCTCTTGATGTGGATTGGACATTCTACTGTCCTCCCCAATTCTCTGATCAGTCCCTTTTAGTTACTGGGCTCCAGTTTTCTGAGTTTATGACTCCACCCCTTTGAGATTGCATTATAGACCACTTCAGTTATGGCCATAAAAAATACAACATGGCAAAAAAAGAATTAATTTGCAATTAGAGTCACAAACTATATTTTTCCGAAATCGTCCAATCATGCCGGACTTAAGGAAATGTGTCTCATTTCGGCACAACGATGCAGATTCAAATAGCAGATTTATTTTGTTTATTCAGCAAAGATGACAGTTATAAACACAAGATTGTATATATAAGATATTGAATTCAACAAGCTATCATCTACCTAAATCTGTTTTGTGACGTTTTCTGGGAAGCTAACATCACATTTCAGCTAACTTTGGTTCCCACGGTCAGATTTTTATGATAATTGAATCAGCGGATATGTCTACTCGTAAGCTTTTAATGACATGTGAACCATAATTGTGTGAATAATTATTTGTGAGATAATGGCTAAAGTATCACCCTGCATACAATCTCATGTGAACATTATTGAGATGCATTTTTTCCCTTCAATGAGCTGTCATATTTGTGTTCCGAATATCTCTGTACAGGCCGAGATCTGGCATTTTTTGACAAACGCCTCCCATAAAAAACACTTAACATTTCTTTCTACCAGGTCTAATGCCCACTTGTTCCCTTATCTTTCAGAGCAGACAGGATAGCGCTGCCTCCTGTCATCAGGTGGTCGGTCTCCTGTTGCATTTCAGAGTTCAAAACCATTAGATGGGTCATTGTTTTAACAGTGTGGGTTAAATCATCCCACAAAGTCCCCTCCTGGCTCTACAACAGCTTCAAAGACATTCTCGGAGTCTGAAAAGGTTAGGATGAGGGGAGCAGTTATTTGCTTTGAATCACATGAGAAAATGTCTTTTTGGGCTGAACACAGCTTTTCTTCATTAACAGAAAACTAATACTTTTAAATGCTACCATTTCTTACACATGAGACCTTTTTTTAATGCAATTGCAACAGGCCACCAATGTCCAACTTCACATTTTAATATACACTTGAATGGTTCAGGCCAAGGAGTTTGCTCTGTAAACCGTTCCTTTCAAACCAAACTGCAAAATGTATTTATTCCTATGGTAGATCTCTGTGTTAGCAAAGCTGCATTTTAGGCATCAGTCGTATGCAATGAAAGCAGTTTCAAGCCTTTGGCCTAGTCATTTGAATACAGAGCCCATTTAGTGTTTTGTATTTCTCTTTCACTGAAAACAACATTTTGTTGTTTGGCAGTTGCGAGTTAAATGCTGCCTTTTTGTCTGTCAGCCAGCAGTGACCCTTTGACTTCTCTTCAGCAGTATGGTTTCATATTTAAAACGTTCCTTGTACCAAGCTGCAGAATGCACCAATTTCCATGGTCTCTCTATTTTAGCAAATGAACCAGTGTGTTCATGGTCCTGCAATTGAAATGAACTCCTAGTCTTTTCTCTGCCAGTCAACCATGTGCTTTCAAATTAGAGGAAATTATTTCTACATGCCTAAGCCCCACCCAGCCAGATGCAGATTCCTTTTGTCCTTGGGGCTGCATTTAACCCCACAAATCCCCTGTGTCATTCCATGATGTTACTAGTGTGAAAGGGCAGGGGAGAGTGGGGTTTATCACACAAGTCAGATTCTTCAATGGAGCACATTCCACTCTCTCTTCTTCCTCTGGGAGTGGGCGATCTGGTCTCCACCTCCTGATGTTTGGTTACAGCGTTACAGAAAGGACTCCTTTCTTGGTTCGTCATCACAGTTCCAGGGATCCTTTCAGGACTGCGCTTATTCCGGTCCCTAGGCTGGACGGAATATGTGCATTTTCTAATATCAGAAGTAAAAAGAATTGTTAAGCATTTTTGTTTGAACCTGATTTCCCTGCATAACATTTCAGAACAAGACTCATTGGTTGCATTTCAAAATTTCAATAAAACACTCTTTCCTTTTCTATCAAAAATGTTATATGAATATTTAATTACATTTCTCACCTGTTATATATGTCAGTTTCCATATGTGGTTCTGATCTTACCTTTCATTCCTCAGATGATTCCTCAGCTCTAACTTCAGTGGGCTCCTCAATCACTCTCAAAGCCAGTCTGGGATAACAGCTTTTAACAGTTTGATGTGGATCCATTTCTCTTCTGTCTGTTCTCCTTTTAGGATGCAGATCTTAGAGGCAACAGGTGATATTTTGTCCACAATCTCAAAACTACCACGCCAAGACAGGAGAAAGTTCCATTCCTTGGTTTGGTTTCTCTGGAAGTTGTACAAATAAAACTTTTCACCTACCTCATACTACTTTTTGTGGTCTTTAAATCGTGTCATTTCCCTTCAGATGACTTCTCTATGTTGTGCTGCACTAAGCAAAAGTATACTGGAGGTGCTTCCTTAGGCTCTCAATGTATTCATGAGTAGTGGATGTGTTAATCATCATCTACTCCTGAGTTCTATAGAGCAGATGCTGAGGTAACACAATTTTTTGTCGTTCATAAGTTCCAATTTAGACGGGCCTCATTACGAGGATAGAGGTGGTAGCCATGCTGCTAATAGCCATACCGGGTACCGGGTACCGGGTCCGGGTTCCTTGAATGAGGAATTACCGGGCCATTCCAACCTTGGGGGGCCGGTAATTCCTCATTCAAGGAACCCGGACGGTCATTCCCATCCCATTTGAGCCCCAATGGTTAATGAATTGGATGATGCTAACAACAGGCCGTTAATAACGGGCCCGCTTTAGCATCCTGGTTCTGCTCGCGGGACCCGCAAGCAGACCTCGTAATGGGCAGTAAGGGTTAACGGGCCCCGTCATGGTCTTTATGTATTTATTTATTGCCTTTATTGGCAGCGCCCAAACCCGTACGTATCATGGCGCTGAAACACTTAGGAAACAAAACAAAAGAGAAAATAGGTACATATGCATGAGAGTAAATGCTGCAGAGAGTCAGGTAGTGGGGATACCCAGTTTCAGGTTAGTCACATTTGTCAAACAGCCCGGTATTAGCAGTTTTCTGAAGATGAGTTATGATGCCTGCTCTTGGATGTGGAAAGGTAGGGCATTCCACAGGGTGGGGGCAATGACCGTGAAGCAAGTGCCCCCAGCTCTTTTCCTTGAGAATCTGGTGATGGCTGATGACAAAGTGGATGAAGATCATAGGCAGGGGAGTTTGCTTCTTTCAGAGATGCGTTGGGTGAGGAAGGAGGGTGCCGTATTGTGGATGTATCTGTGTGTTAGGGTGAGAATCTTGAAGTCAATACATGCTATGAATGGCAACCAGTGAGCGTCACGTCTGATTTGAGATATGTGGTCAAATCACTCAAGGCCATAGACAGCCCACGGCATTGTTTTGGATCAGCTGAAGTTTAACGATATTTTTAGAAGAAGTGCCTGTAAGTAAGGTGTTGCAGTAGTCCAGTATGCTGCCTATAATGGCTTCTGGCAAGGTGAGGCAGTTGTCAGTGGATAGGAATTTTCTGCTGAGGTTGATGAGTCAAGTGTGTAGGCCGCTGAGGAGGCGAGGGCTTGACTGTTGTGCTTAGATAATTCTGCATCTAGGTGAACACCCAGTGTTTTCACATGACTTGAGACGCTGGTTGGGGTTTCTCAACGGTATGGAGAGCCTACTAAGAGAAGTTTGCTTTTGTCATCATTCAGGCAGAGATGGTGTTCCACCATCCAGGCCTGAATGATGCTGTAGACTTGATTTATGTTTGCAGAATCAGTGGTGTGGTTACCAGTTAGTGTTAGCAGAATTTGGGTGTCGTCTGCGAAGTTTGTATAGAGGATCCTGAGGTTGTTGAGGTGGTCGAACAGGGGTTTAGTGTACATGTTGTACAGTGTGGGTGAAATGCAGGAACCCTGAGGGACGCCATATGGTATGGGTAAGGGGTTGGCAGATTCCAAGCCTGCAAAGACCCTTGAGGTTCTCTGGCTGAGAAAGGATTTGATCCAGATGGTGACTTCTCTGGAGAAGTTAAATTTGGTGGTGAGGTGTTGGCAGAGAATGTCGCGATCAACAAGATCGAAGTCTGCAGAGAGGTAAAGGAGGAGGGGGATGACTAGTTGGCCAACATCGCGGATGTTGTTGAGATGGATTTTAAGGTAATGGAGGGCAGCCTCAGTGTTCTAGGGCCTGTTTGTGTTTGTGTAGGGAAATGAGTTCACCGGAGAACCAATTGGTCTAGAAGCCAGATTGGCGGGTGCCCAATAGGTGGCTGTATTCTAGGTAGGCTTGGAGTTGGATGTATGCGGTGTGGTCTAGGATTTTGAGTAGGTAAGACACAGTAGTATTGGGGTGGTAGTTAGTTGGGAGGGTGGGATCAAGGGTGGGTTTTATGATGAGGGGGGTGATCCAAGCTTCCTTTTTAGAAGCTGAGACAGAGCTTGTTTGAAAAGAGGCACTAATGACATTAGAGATGATGGGTGCCATGTCCTCAGCACACATTTGAATGATTTGGGCGGGGCAGAAGTCACCCTTGCAGTTAGAGGGTTTACGGTGTTGGCTGATGTGGAGGACATCTGAGTGGGAGACGGGGAGAACTGGAATGGTGGAAGGGCGGGGATGAGGGTTCTTGAGGGAAGGGGATAGAGGTGGCTTTGGCAGTAAGCAATGTTTTCTTTAGAATAATTTTGTTTCTTAATTTGGTTGTTTTGTCAGATAGAGCTGCTTGAACAGCAGTGCACCAGGCTTTGTCCTTGAAAAAGATGGCGATAAGCGATGCTGGGACTTCATCTCCAGAGTTGTTCTAGGGCTTGTTTGTGTTTGCGTAGGGAGATGAGTTCATCGGAGAACCAATTGTGGGTGCAGGGTTTCTTTTGGATAGTAGTGTTGAGAGGTGCGTGAGAGTCAAGTGTGTGGATTGTCAGGGCGTTGTACACAGCGAGGATGGATTTGGGGTCATTTTGGGCAGGTAAAGTGGTGAGGAAGATGAAATGAAATGGAAGTTCGAGCACTCTACAGTGAGTTTGCGTGTGTGTCGGGAGGTTATGGTGATGCACGTGGGGATGTTGCGGGCATTGGAATGCTCCAGAGGTAAGAGGAAGAGGATCAGTGAGTGGTCGGTCCAAGGGACAGGGTCAAAGACTGTTACTGAGATGGGCAGGTTAAGGTGTATGACCCAGTCTAGGGTCTGGCCCTTGATGTGGGTGGGAGAGCTGATGGCTTGTGTAAAGTTCATCTCTTGTAGAGAGGTGGTGAGGGTAGTGGCTTTGGTATCGGTAGGATCATGGAGAATAAAGTTGAAGTCTCAGAGGAGTAGTAGTTTGGTTTTGGGTTTGATGACTTGGGTGAGGAGGAGGGTGATTTCTGTGTCCAGGCAGGTAGTATGGCCAGTTTGACGATAGGGGAGGAGGATGTTGATGATAGTTTGTGGATGGGAGTCCAGTATGGCGAGGAGGAGTTCGTAGCCTGACAGAGTTTCAATCGGGAGGATCTGATGGAGATAAAGGCTTTGGCAATGATGGCGACTCCACCGCCAGCTTGGTTTGTTCTATCGGATCTCAACAGGGTGTACCTAAGGGGGGTGAGTATGGAGAGTGAGGCTCCCGCAGCATTGTGAAGTCATGTTTCAGTGATGGCAAGTATGTAAAGTTCATGTTCCAGTAGTAGATCGAAGATATCTTGCACATGCACGCAGAGGGAGCGTGCTTTGATGAGGGCACAGGAAAGTGTGTGTGGTAGTGGAGTTGGGGATGTGCTTGGTGTGTAGTGTTCCTTGTGGAGGGTGAGGGGTGTGGGGGTGAGTGCTGTGTAAGGGGTGATGGTGGGGACTTCTGCGAGCACCTAGGTGTTCACATCTATCAGGGCTATTGTATGGTGCATCTGTGATCGTGGGGGTGCGTGAGCATAAACGCTTGTGTCTTGGAAGGCCTAGGCAGGGCAGTGTTCTGTAGTGGCGGGAAGGCATGAGTGGTAGAGCTTGGCAAATGTGGAGGTGGTGAGCAAGGAACAACATGGATTGGTGTGGTGGCTTGTCAAGCATGATCTGGAGCTGTAGGGGTCATATACCAGTGTTTTGTGGCATTTGGGCGATGGGCAGCAGAGGGCGAATAATGGGAGGAAGGTGGTGGGTGGGGGATGGGGATGATGAAGTAGGTCAATAGTGTGATGGTGTGTCGGCTGGGTTAGGAGGGTTATGCAGTGGAGGTGTGTGCTTGGGAGGTGTGGCTGATTTTTTTTTGGTAATTAGGCTGGAGATGGTGGATTACTTGCAGTGAGTGGGGATTGCATACCTGATGAGTGAAGCTTGTGCTGGGGCAAGAGCACAAAGATTCCAGGTTTGGCTGATTGATGGGAAGGTTGGTGGATCTAACTGCTGAGCTTTGAGGGCTCACTTTTAGAGAGGGGGATGTGTGGATGTGCTGTGTGTGAGCACTGCTTGTCAGCCTGGTCGGCTGGCCGTGCGGCGGCAGTGAAGGGCTTGGGAGGTAGGAAGGGGCATGGTGAGCCACCCGCTCCAATTCGGGAGAGAATGGGGTTGACAGCCGTGTGGGAGCAACGGCAGGTCATGTTGACTATCAATAGATTCATGCTAGTTGCAATAGCATATGCAGCATTTAATGTCAGCGCGTGGGGGCTTCAGAGGAAGATGGGTAAGCCCAATGTGAATGATCGCTCGAGGAATGTTCTGGGGGTTGTAGTTTTGGGAGCACGATACACGAGCAGCAGAGGCTGTGCCATAGGCATGCTCTGGGAGCAGTGACAGTGTGAGCAGCTTCTAAATTCATGGTGCAAGCGGCATGGTGGGTGCGGCTAGGAGCGGCATGCAGGGTGGTGAGAGCACAGGCTCGCGCGAGAGCAGAGATGGTGTGTGCACTGATGAGTTCATCGGAGAACCAATTGTGGTGCAGGGTTTCTTTTGGATAGTAGTGTTGAGAGGTGCGTGAGAGTCAAGTGTGTGGAGTGTCAGGGCGTTGTACACAGTGAGGATGGATTTGGGGTCATTTTGGGCAGGTAAAGTGGTGAGGAAAGATGAAATGGAAAGTTCAGCAACTCTACAGTGAGTTTGCGTGTGTGTCGGGAGGTTATGGTGATGCACGTGGGGATGTTGCGGCATTGGAATGCTCCAGAGGTAAGAGGAAGAGGATCAGTGAGTGGTCGGTCCAAGGGACAGGGTCAAAGTCTGTTACTGAGATGGGCAGGTTAAGGTGTATGACCCAGTCTAGGGTCTGGCCCTTGATGTGGTGTGGGAGAGCTGATGGCTTGTGTAAAGTTCATCTCTTGTAGAGAGGTGGTGAGGGTAGTGGCTTTGGTATCGGTAGGATCATGGAGAATAAAGTTGAAGTCTCAGAGGAGTAGTAGTTTGGTTTTGGGTTTGATGACTTGGGTGAGGAGGAGGGTGATTTCTGTGTCCGGGCAGGTTGTATGGCCAGGTTGACGATAGGGGAGGAGGATGTTGATGATAGTTTGTGGATGGGAGTCTAGTATGGCGAGGAGGAGTTTTGTAGCCTGACATAGTTTCAATGGGGAGGATCGGATGGAGATAGAGGCTTTGGCAATGATGGCGACTCCACCGCCAGGTTGGTTTGTTCTATCGGATCTCAACAGGGTGTACCTAAGGGGGGTGAGTAGGGAGAGTGAGGCTCCCGCAGCATCGTGAAGTCATGTTTCAGTGATGGCAAGTATGTCAAGTTCATGTTCCAGTAGTAGATCGAAGATATCTTGCACATGCACGCAGAGGGAACGTGCTTTCATGAGGGCACAGGAAAGTGTGTGTGGTAGTGGAGTTGGGGAATTTGTTTGGTTTGTAGTAGTTCCTGTGGGAGGGTAGAGGGGTGTGGGGGTGAGTGCTGTGTAAGGGGTGATGGTGAGGACTTCTGCGAGCCCCTAGGCATTCACATCTATCGGGGCTATAGTATGGTGCATCTGTGATCATGGGGGTGCGTGAGCATAAACGCTTGTGTCTTGGAAGGCCTAGGCAGGGCAGTGTTCTGTAGTGGCGGGAAGGCATGGTGGTAGAGCTTGGCAAATGTGGAGGTGGTGAGCAAGGAACAACATGGATTGGTGTGGTGGCTTGTCAAGCATGATCTGGAGCTGTAGGGGTCATATACCAGTGTTTTATGGCATTTGGGCGATGGGGAGCAGCAGAGGGCGAATAGATGGGAGGAAGGTGGTAGGTGTGGGGATGGGGATGATGAAGTAGGTCAATAGTGTGATGGTGTGTCGGCTGGGTTAGGAGGGTTATGCAGTGGAGGTGTGTGCTTGGGAGGTGTGGCTGATTTTTTTCTTGGTAATTAGGCTGGAGATGGTGGATTACTTGCAGTGAGTGGGGAGTGCATACCTGAAGCTTGTGCTGGGGCAAGAGCAGAAACATTGCCAGGTTTGGCTGATTGATGGGAAGGTTGGTGGATACTAACTGCTGAGCTTTGGGGCTCACTTTTAGAGAGGGGGATGTGTGGATGTGCTGTGTGTGAGCACTGCTTGTCAGCCTGGTCGGCTGGCCGTGCGGAGGCAGTGAAGGGCTTGGGAGGTAGGAAAGGGCATGGTGAGCCAACCGCTCCAATCGAGAACAAAGTGGGGTTAGCAGCTGTGTCGGAGTGGGCAGGTCGTGTTGACCATCGGTAGATTCATGCTAGTTGCAATAGCATATGCAGCATTTAATGTCAGCGCGTGGGGAGCTTCAGAGGAAGATGGGTAAGCCCAATGTGAATGATCGCTCGAGGAATTTTCTGGGGGTTGTAGTTTTGGGAGCACGATACACGAGCAGCAGAGGCTGTGCCATAGGCATGCTCTGGGAGGCAGTGACAGTGTGAGCAGCTTCTAAATTCATGGTGCAAGCGGCATGGTGGGTGCGGCTAGGAGCGGCATGCAGGGTGGTGAGAGCACAGGCTCGCGGAGAGCAGAGATGGTGTGTGCACTGGGGAGCCGTGCCTTCTGACCTCGCAGCAGTGAACCGAGGCAGCAGCCTGGCCCGTGGGTGCCACGTGTGTGGGCACTCGTTTTTGTACTTGTAGACCGAAGCCGTCTGAAGCGGAGTGCAGCGCGGGCAGGAGGAAGCACGAAGGAGGCGGCAAAGGAGCACCAGAGCCGGTGGGCAAACCAGCACAAGGTATACAAGTGAGAGCATTTTTCATATGCATCTGTAAAGAATTGATCAATGCTGGTATTGCCTACGTGGGAATGAGGGCAACAGGAATATGCAGTAAAAGGTCCAAGAGACCATGAGTAGCAAGTAAAGTAGAATATCAATTCTTTTGGGGGGTCGCATTTTTTGGCGAATACAATCACTTAGGTTTGATGGGTTGGATGTGATATACATGTTAGCACCCTATTGCAAGTGTTAGCTATTAGTCCGGGCAGCAGATGTTTTAAAACATTATATATGCAATATGACAGTTAACAGTGACAGAAAAATGTGGGAGTCCAAACAGATACTTGTGCGTATTTATCCTACTTAATTCGAAAAGGCGTCTTAGCAGCAATTCGCTACCCACCAACCATCCACAAAGGCTGGCAACAATTACATTATATATGAAACGGGGGTAGGATGCGCTTGACCTGTTAAACTAAAGTAAATCAACAGTCTTGCTGAATACAAGTTTTATAATAAAGCTTTTCTTTGAAGAACAGCCGCACGTGTTTCGACACTTAGGTCTTTCAAGGCACACAAAACTAAAGATCATGCATTATCCTTATGCTACCTAATAATTGGTATCTTTTTTATTTAGTAACGTAATATTAGCTGATGCTGTTTTCTACAATACCCCCATTTTAATTTTGGGTTATTCTGGACTGTGATTAGCCTTTGTTTTTTTTTTTTTTTTTTTTTTTCCTGTGTCTGGGCTCGCATGTGGTTGTGCACGGGGTCTGCTACAGTTAGTTTAAGATGATATTGGTACCACTGTAATACGTATGGATGATTTCTCATCTGAACATTGTCTATATCTTTTTCTAAATCGTTTCTTTCTTGTTATCTTTGATTTCACGTTTTTTACTGACCACAACTGCTGTACCTCTCCTCTGCATGTTTTCTGGTAGTTTATTCATTTTATTTTATTTTTGCATTTCCGTTTATCGTTTTGGATATCGATGTGTACTTTATTTTAACGATTATCTTTTACTGCTATGATTATTGTTATTTCTTTGTTATCTTTTTGACATCTATATTATTCTTAATATATGTTTCTCACTCGAATTATCCGAGCTATTTAATCCAGTCGGCCAATCGGCAACTAGTACCTTTTCCTTTGCATTCGCATATTTCCAGTGATGGGAACTTTTTCATATTTTTGATCCGGATATACCGCTAATTTGATGATGAACAGTTAACGGATATCATGCCCATGATCAATGTGAAGCATGTCAACTTCACGGTCTAACGTAGCTGAAACCGGTAAAGGACTGATTGCAAAGTCCTTGAGTGTAGGCCTTCAGTGGGGACAGGGGGTTGTCTCATTCAGTGGGGACTCCAGCCAATCATGGTGTTGCTGGCTCAGGCAGACTGGAGCCTGGTGTGCACTGAGGCACATTGGCAGCCATCTTGGAAGTTGCTGTTGATGCTGTGAAATCTGTTCTTGCTGCAGGTCTGATGGGGTGTGGTACCCCATTGGAAAGGGGACCTGTCTCACAGTGAGACCGGCAGAGACTGGATTGCAAAGGCCTTAAGTGTAGGTAGGCTTCAGTGGGGCGCTTCAGTGGCAGGGGCTTCTCACCTGCTGGGCAGGGGGGTTGGCTCCTTCAAGTGGGGACTCCAGCCAATCATGGTGTTGCAGGACCAGGGAAGCCTGGGAGCCTGGTGTGCATGAGGCATGGTGGCGGCCATCTTGGAACTTGCTGTTGATGCTGTGAAATCTTTTTTTGATGCAGGTGTGATGGGGATGTGGGTCTCCCTGTTAGGAAGGGGGACCTATCTCACAGTGAGACTGGCAGAGACTGATTGTGAAGGCCTTGAGTGTAGGCCTTCAGTGGGGGTGGCTTCACCTGCTGGCACAGGGCGTTGGCTCCTTCACATGTGGACTCCAGCCAAACATGGTGTTAAAGGCCCAGGGCAGCGTAGCAGCCTGGTGTGCACCGAGGCATGGTGGCATTCATCTTGGAAGTTGCTGTTGATGCTGAAAAATCTGTTGTTGCTGCAGCTTTGATGGGGTGTGGTCTCTCTGTTAGGAATGGGGACCTGTCTCACAGTGAGACTGGCAGAGACTGATTGCAAAGACCTTGAGTTTAGGCATTCAGTGGGGGCCGGCTTTGCCGGCCGCCACAGGGGTTGGCTCCTTCAAGTGGGGTCTCCAGCCAATCATAGTGTTGCAGGCCCAGGGAAGCCTGTGAGCCTGGTGTTCACTGAGGCACAGTGGTGGCCAACTTGGAGGTCACTGTTGATGCTGCGAAATCTGTTATTGATGCAGGTCTGATGGGGTGTGGGTCTCCCTGTTAGGAAAGGGGGACCTGTTTCACAGTGAGACTGGCAGAGACTAATTGCAAAGGCCTTGAGTGTAGGCCTTCAGTGTGGGCCGGCTTCGCCTGCCTGCGCAGGGGTTTGGCTCCTTCAATGGGGACTCCAGCCAAATCATGGTGTTGCAGGCCCAGGGCAGCCTCGAGCCTGGTGTGCACCGAGGCACGTGGCGGCCATCTTGGAAGTTTGCTGTTGATGCTGAAAATCTGTTGTTGCTGCAGGTTTGATGGGGTGTGGGTCCCTCTGTTAGGAAGGGGACCTGTCTCACAGTGGAGACTGGCAGAGACTGATTGCAAAGACCTTGAGTGTAGGCCTTAAGTGGGGGCCGGCTTCACCTGCCTGCCACAGGGGGTGGCTCCTTCAAGTGGGGACTCCAGCCAATCATGTGTTGCAGGCCCAGGGCAGCCTGGAGCCTGGTGTGCACTGAGGCATGGTGGCGCCATCTTGGATGGTGCTGTTGATGCTGCAAAATCTGCTGTTGATGCAGGTCTGATGGGGTGTGGGTCCCCCTGTTGGGAAGGGGGGCCTGTCTCACAGTGAGACTGGCAGAGACTGATTTCAAAAGCCTTGAGTGTAGTCCTTCAGTGGGGGCCAGCTTCACCTGCTGGCACAGGGGGCTGGCTCCTTCAAGAGGGGACTCCAGCCAATCATGGACTTGCAGGCCCAGGGCAGCCTGGCAGCCTGGTGTGCACCGTGGCATGGTGGCACTCATCTTGGAAGTTGCTGTTGATGCTGCAAAATCTGTTTTTGCTGCAAGTCTGATGGGGGTGTGGGTCCCACTGTTAGGAAGGAGGACCTGTCTCACAGTGAGACCGGCAGAGACTTATTTCATAGGCCTGAGTTGAGGCCTTCAGTGGGGGCCGACTTTGCCTGATGGGACAGGGAGTTGGCTCCTTCAAGTGGAGACTCCAGCCAGTCAAGATGTTACAGGCACCGGGCAGCCTGGGAGCCTGGTGTGCACCGAGGCATGGTGGCGGCCATCTTGGAAGTTGTTCTTGATGCTGTGAAAGCTGTTGTTGCTGCCGGTCTGATGGGCGTGTGGGTCTCTGATGTTAGGTAGGGGGACCTGTCTCACAGTGGCAGAGACTGAATGCGAAGGCCTTGAGTGTAGGCCTTCAGTGGGGGCCGGTTTCACCTGCTGGCACAGGCGGTTGGCTCCTTCAAGTTGGGACTCCAGACAATCATGGTGTTGCAGGCCCAGGGCCGCCTGGCAGCCTGGTGTGCACTGAGGCATGGTGGCAGCCATCTTGCAAGTTGCTGTTGATGATGCAAAATCTGTTTTTGCTGCCACTCTGATGGGGTTGTGGGTCTCCTTGTTAGGAAGGGGGACCTGTCTCACAGTGAGACCAGCAGAGATTGATTGCAAAGGCCTTGAGTGTAGGCTTTCAGTGGGGGCTGGGTTTGCCTTCCGGCGCAGGGGGTTGGCTCCTTCAAGTGGGGACTCCAGCCAATCATGGTGTTGCAGGCCCAGGGAAAGATGTCAGCCTGGTGTGCACTGGGGCATGGTGGTGGCCATCTTGGAGGTCACTGTTGATGCTTTGAAATCTTTTACTGCTGCAGGTCTGATGGGGGTGTGTGTCTCCCTGTTAGGAACGGGAACCTGTCTCACAGTGAGACCGGCACAGACTGATTGCAAAGGCCTTGAGTGTAGGCCTTCAGTGGGGGCTGGCATCGCCTGCTGGCACAGGATGTTGCCTCCTTCAATTGGGGACTCCAGTCAATCACAGTGTTGCAGGGCCTGGTCATCTTGGGAGCCTGGTGTGCACTGAGGCACAGTGCTGGCCATCTTGGAAGTTGGTGTTGAATCTGCAAAATCTGTTGTTGCTGCAGGTCTGATGGGGGTGTGTGTCTCCTTGTTAGGAAGGGGGACCTTTCTCAGAGTGAGCCCAGCTGAGACCTTTTAGATGCAGAAGATGGTGTAGACCTAATAGCCATCAGGACAAATGGTAATCAATTGTCCCAACTGGGTCCAGAATTAGCCACAAACCTCTTCAGTATGGTTACAATTATCTTTTTATATCTCACAACCCCTCCACTCGATGCTGGTTGGTAGGCAATGTGGACCTTTCTTTTTTCCCCTAGAATCTCCCATATCTTGGTCATCACCTCACTGGTAAAATGACTACCTCTGTACAACTCAATAATTTGTGGGAGGTCGAAAACAAGAGTAGATGTGGTTGATGATTAGTGCGGCAGCTGTCTCTGCCTTACTATTTGGGCAGGAAGACATTCTACCCACTTTGTAAAAAAATGTTTACAGTCAACATGTACTTGTTTCCTCTAGAGGAGCGAATCACTGGCCCATTGAAATCAACTTGCAATTCTCACCAAGGTAGTGTTATTCCCCTTTTCTGTACCGGTGCTCTGTGCGTGAGGGAATTAGTCTGAAATTGATACATGTTGAGGTCCAGGCTGATGTATGGCTAGTATGCAATCTCTCACAAGATTTCCAAAGTCATTTGAAAACTCGTATGACCGGCAGAGGCAAAGTCATGGGCGTGATTCAAAATCAGGCTCCTGAATGAGGTAGGTTCCACCCACTGGTCACATCCAGATAGGGAGCTCTTTACCAACAAACTGCACTTGCATTTGAAACAGTTTGGAAAATGTCATCAATACCCTGAGATCCTCTTTACCATTGTAATCCAATTATGTTAGAGGAAAACTCACAGGGTCTTCAACGTGTTGATAGAATTTTCCAACAATAGGTTCCTCTTTTTGTGCAGTGATACAATTGGCATCCAGTGTGTCTTTAAGCCATCAAGCAGTTGAGAGTTTATTGTTGGCATAAATTTGAGAACTGGTCACAGCTTTGACTTGTATTTCACCCAGCAGGGATTCCGTATCAATGATATCCCCCTGCAGAGCTCCAATTTTAGCCAACTGACCGACCAGGTCATTACCAATCTAATCAAGACACTCTATTTTGGAATGACCCCTAATCTTCTTCCAATAGATGGTCATCGCATTGGAGGTCACTAGGTTATAAAAAGACTGGATCAGCTTTCCATGTTTTAATGGTTTGTTGTTATCACAATTCATATTTCTATTCTTTAAATTTATCAGGTGTCCCATGTATCCATTCCTGACATAATCAGAGTCTGTTATTATCACAAGTTCTTTGAGTTGGTGGTGTACTGTTAGGAATTGGGCAGCTGTGGTTTCTGGCATGGGGAGGATTGTGGCTGGAGTCACAAAGCACAGGCTAATATGCCCTGGAGGTGTGGTGTGTTGGTACCCCAGACTGCTTTAAATTACAACTCCCATGAAGACTTGTGTATGGAGCATGTGTGTCACGCATGCAACCTTGTGGGGGCATTGAAAAGCTCCTCCCCGGCCCATGCCACTTGCTGGTTATTTTTGGTGGACACGGCCACGGTCCAGAGGAGGCAGGAGCAACGTTGTGCAGAGGAAGACCTGGGACCGGGTGCGTGGTGGCGACTGAGACTTGGAGCATTGACTCCCTCTATTGCTTCTTGTACTACGCTTACCGGCATTCAGGAACCAAGAGCGAGATGTGGCTACAGTCATACATCACCTATTATACTTTGTCTGAGGTGGTTCTGGAAAGACCCCCAAGGCATCAGCTAAGTGAACATTTATTGTTGGGGGAATTGCATGAACTGTTGTGGTAGTAATGTTCTCTTGAGGAACTTATTAGCCTGGAATGCTTGCAAAGTCGCATTCATGAAATTGAAAGCTTATTAGGGAAATAACGCTGAATGTTTGATTATGCAAGTGATTTCAGTGTCGGCACTTATATTTTTGTCTGCTACATGTACGCCTCCATGAAAAAAGCACATAGGGGCTAGAAGCTCCTTTTCAGTCATGTCTTCCTGTGTGTGCTTTAAGGTTCTCAGGCAAACCTTGTGACTTCATTGTTAATTTAGCCATATGCAATGTTTGTTTCAATGTGGCTTCTACATGTGCTACTGTTTGTTGCTGTGCATTATGTTAAGTCATAGGCAGGAAACTTCCTTCCACACTCTTAAATACGAAAGGGTGGGCTTACGGGCTGTGTGGTGTACTGACCAAGAAGGGGCACACTCAGGTCAAGGTACAGTATGCAAACACTTCCTCCAGAATAAGGGAGTAATGGTGCATGAGACCTAAGCAGGATATGGTCCAACAAGGTGCATGTTTGTTCGAGCCAGGGCTTCTACTTTGAACTGGGTTCTATCTTCTATCTTTTATTGTGAACATTTGGAGGGAGTGAAGGTCTTGGTTTCTCCATTTCTGGAGCTAATGAATAGCCCTTGTTTTCCAACTTTGAGTCACATGTGGAGACTACGTTTTGAATTATTATACTGAGCTTTTACAGGATTTTAACCTATTTTACCCTCGGTGCCATTGAACTGGCTGTCCACTGGAGACTTATTTGAGCTACTTCTCTCTCAGTATTAGTCTTAATGTATGAACACCTGGTCCTTTGAGGCTGTCTGTTTCTTTATTGAGTCTAAGAGAAATATGTCTTGCGCTTGGGAACTGTTTATCTTACACTTTCCTTGGTATCAGTCCAAACCTCCATTTTATAAAATAACTATGGCGAGTTAAGCAGCTACTGTCCAATTTGTTAATCTCTGTGCCTTTTATCTAATTCAATGATTTTCTTTTCTTGCAGCTTCACTGCTCCTTTAAGCTCTGCCATTCATTTGAGCATGTCAGCACCATCCATTTATGCAAAATGTCTGCTCTTCACTGTTGTGTTTCTGCATTGAGCAAGCATTATATGTGTTCTTTTGAGTCTTGCGTTATAGCGGATATATTTGAGTATATATTTTCTAGTGTCTATTCAGTGCAATGTAGATTCTTCATGTGTAAATGCAAGTTGGCCTAATGTCCGTGTAAATTCATGATGAATGTATATCTGCTCCGTGTCGCGTGCATCTATGTGTTAGGAATGGGATGACACCACTTGCTTTCATTATTCTTTATATACAGCATGTCTAGGTATGCCGGATCTTGTAGGTTCCTCTCTTCTTCATTTGTTCCGGGATACTGCCGATGGTGTCATCTTAGTGAATTTGTGTCTGCAATAGGGCGGTAGAGGGGGGTAGTTGTCAGGACTCACACTGTGCTCTCATTTCTACGGCATAGAGGTAGGGGAACAACGCCATGGATGACACATTCATCTGCCTTTCGACAGTACTGCAAAGGTTGGTGAGGAATCTCTATGATGAGGTTCTCCCCCTGGATAAACAGGCAGTAATTTTTCAATGCCCATACCGTTGTCAGGAGTACCTTTTCACAGTCATTGTAATTTTTCCTCCACAGGGGGCAAGGTTATGCTTGCATAAGCAATTACTTTGTTTACTTTGTCATGCTTTTGGTACAATAACTCTGTCAGGCAGGTATCTGAAACCCCTGTCTCCAAGAAAAACTCCTTATTCTTAATGGGGTGAGCCAAACAAGGAACTTGAGAAAGGCTTCTTTTCAGTTGTTTAACTGCCTTGGATTGCTCCCAACCCCACATGACTCTGGCCTTAAATAAATGGACCAAGGGTAGAGCGGCTTCTGTGTAGTCTTCAATGAACTTTAGACTATAATTAGTATGTTCAAGAAGGCTTCTCAGATCTTGCAATATAGCAAAGTAGTCTTTTTTATTTCAATAATGCTTCCAGACCCTCAGGGGTGATTTTGTGCCTGAAAATGTTCACTGGGGTCTCACACCACTGTGCCTTCTGGAAGGACAGTTTTGCACCTGCTTCTGCAACTCGGCCTGAACATATCAAATTTCGGCAATATGTTCCTCCACTGTTGAGCTCTTGATCAATACATCATCTGCATAGGCCAGGTTTCCCCTTTTACCCAAGTTGGACATGGCCTTATGCAGGAAGATATTGAACTAATATCTGGAGTTTGTATATCCAAAGGCTGTGTATTGTTGCCCCCAAAGCTAAAGTCTAGCTTGTATTTCTCTTCCCTACTCACGGGAACCGTCCAGTAACTGTTGGTCAAATCAATGTCTGTATATGATATGATAAGGCATTTAAAATGTGACCTGTACTTAAGTGTTTCTAGGCAGCAATACTTTCTTGACCCTTTGATCTGTGCCAGTCTTTGATCGATGTAGTGAAGTTGCATCTTGACATGTTTTTCAACTCCCTCAGGTCTGCACATGGTTTCCATTGTCCATTGGTTTTTAGTATCTTCAGTACTGGGTTGTTAAAAGTACTGTGAATTGGACAAATTATCCCACAGGATTCCAATTTCTTGACATTGGGCCTCATTACTACCCTGGCGTTAAGGGGTTAACAGCGCCGTAAAAAGCTGCGGCGCCGTTAAACCCTTAACGCCAGATTCACACTTTAACGCCGGCTTTTTGCAGGCGTTAAAGTTCAAGGCGCTAAGCGACCTTGGTGCTAATTACGGCACCGTAATTTACGGTGCCGTAATTAGTGCCTTCCCCATCCCCATTGAGCCCTATGGGGCAAAAATGGGAATGGGGAAGGGGCAATGGTGAATGGGGATTTACTGCCCCGCCAACCTTGGAATGGGGCGGTAAATCCTCCATCCACCATGGCGGAATCCGGCATGGACCATGGTGCTAATAGCACCATGGTCCTACGCCAGGGTTGTAATGAGGCCCATTCTCTTTCAGTTAATCCATGGACCCAAGATATATGATATGATATGGTATTTATAACGCGCCGTACACAAGTGTTTCTAGGCGTGACAAGACAAGGAGGGGGAGATAGAGGGAGGACAAAACAACAATCTAACTAGTCCTTGAGTCATTTAGATTGTGCAAGTGCAGGGAAGGGGAAGGGGTGAAGTGACAAGGGAAGTGGAGGAGGGAGAGGTGCAGGCAAACAAAAAGTGCAGCCAGGGTTGGCTCAATGCAGGTGATCCGAAAGTGCAGCCAACGGGTGGCTCATAAGTAAGGAAGGTTAGAATCAAGGTTAGAGAGCAGGTCTTCACAGATGTTTAGGAGAGCAGCTTCCATGCTTATGGCTACTCTGAAACCAGACTGATGGTCATGGAGACAACCAACAGATTCAGTGTTAAGGTTAAGCTGGGAGATGGTCACCATTTTCAAGAGTTTGCACTGGAAAGAAGTGATAGAGATTGCCCGATAGTTAGCCGGAGAGGAAGGATCAGCAGAGGGCTTCTTAAGGAGAAGGTGCACAATGGAGTGCTTCAGGGGGAGGGGAAGGTTCCAATGGGAAAAGAGTGATTGCAAAAATCAGCCAAGGCTGGAGCAAGGTTGTCAATGTTATCCTTGATGGTTCTGGAAGATCAGGGAATAACCTGTTTTGACAAGAATTTCCTAGATCAGACTTGTCTAGAAACGTCATTAGGAGGTGAACAAGGGAAAGGAAGAGAAGGGAGGAGGAGAGGCAGCCTTAAGAACGCCAGGAGCAGAGGAGGGGAAAGAAGATGAAGAGAGGGTGCACAGGTTTTCATGGGGTTTAGTGATAAAATGAGAAGCCAAGGCCATGTCGCGGGCCTGGGAGGGAACAGGAGAGGCAGAGACTGCAGCAGGATTGGACAGCACCTTCCAGATTTTGAAGAGTTCGGCTGAGTTGTTAGATGCCGCAGAGACACAGGCCTGGGTGTGTGCTCTCTTCTTGGTGAGGACAGAGAGTCTGTACTGCCTTTGCAGCAGGCGGCAGGCCAGTTTTTCGGAGGGTGCGTCTGTTGCTCTCCACTTCCTATCCGCCACCCTGAACTTGCGTTTAAGGGTGACGAGGATTGGGTTGTACCAAGAGTTGCACTTGGATTTGGGCTTCAAGCGGTTCCTCATGACAGGGTCAAGTACATCAAGAGTGTCAAAAATAGAAAGATGAAGGTAGGAAAGGGCTGTGTAAGGTAACCACTATTGCATCTCTGGGTCTGTGGGCATGGTGGATGAATCGATAGGTGTACATGAACAGTCATACAAATCTACTGAGAATATGTCCTTGGAGGACAGAAAGACCTGTTTCAGCTTCTGTCTTTGCTCATCAGTTTCACAGGCATCAGTAAGATTAAGATGTTCCTTGAACATTTGTCTGAAACCTGGAAAGACCTCTAGCATGGAAATGTCTGCAGTATCCTACAGTGCTGTGGAGAGATCTATTTTGATGATGTTTACCTGGACATGAATTTTCTTGGATTTGAGGTACTTGTGGTTGACTTTAAATACCACCTCATCCTTTCTGATGTCACAGGTTACCTGTTCCACCCCATATGGGTATGAAGAGTACACAAAGAAATTCACCCGATGACGGGTACAAATCATTTCTGGAGGAATACCATCACTGACGTTGAAACAGTTGTTCGGGATTGGTCTGCTGATTTAATTCCCTAAATCATTGGACTTGTGTTGGGCATCAACCACAATTCCAATAGCGGTATCTGGGCCCAAAAGGATACTTTTCAGGGTCGCTGTTATATACAAATATTTGAATGGTGTTTTGTTCTAAATCCAGTAAAGTGCTGCATGTAAATATAAACCTTGGTGCAGGAGGTGAGAGTTCAAATTGATGTAAGCATCCTTATGTTTGAGGTTCTGTCTTCACTTAATTTTTAGGGAAATTGTGACTTGTCGCACCTGTCCTGGGATGGTGAACTTTTCTCCCAATTGAACTTCAACCACATAAGGCATCAATTGATTGATATGCAAATTTTGCACGATTGAATTTGGTTGAACAAGGACAATGAAATGGTGCATTGTATATGAAGTTCATGTAACATAACTTGTTTGGGGTATTCAAGGTGTGGTTTCACAGTCTTTGGGTCATTGTTGAACTGAGTATCATGAATCATACTTTAATTTATTGTCCATCTGAATGTACTCAGAAATCTGTATCTGTGTAGCACCAGACACAATCACAGACCATACGTATAGTTCATAATCGTCGAGTGACACACTCTTCTTTTGAGCAAAACACCTGCATTAGGCAGATGAGTGTATTTTGAACCTTATAAGAGTTTAGCATCTGACACAGTTACACAATCTATGAATACGTACAGATCATATTTGTCAAGCAATACCTATTCCACGGGCACTTATTTGGCACAGTAAATTCATATGCTGAAGGGATTCCAACCAGGATAGTAACAGGGAACCCAATACACCAATAGAGAACGCCCGGTCGTTTTGAGTATTTTACTGAGATGGGAATTGCCCCTTCCAAAATGACGAGAAGCTGCCCGATTTTTTGATATGTATAAATTTATGCAGTAGTATTTTAAAATTGCACCTCTCTGGATACCACATTAATTAATAGATTACTTTTTTTTTATTTCTGCACAGATTAGAGCATATATAGGGTTGACAAACTTAACATGAGTATGGAAATATATACACATTAACAGTGCCTTTTCCAGGCTTCGGAGCCCAAAACATGGCGCTCAAGAATGAAACACTGATATGGAACAATTGAAACTTAAAAAAGGGACATGTGGTTACCATAGTAACACATAAAGCCAGGTACGAGGCAGAACACACACGGCCGACGCAAGGAGACAGAGCTAACACTTTTCTGGTAAGCCCTAACGTTGAAAAGACAGATGTGTGGGGAGATTATCTAACATAGTATTCGAGTTACTGTCACCAGAATAATTATGCGATCATGCACAGATCACACAGGGACGCTTACGTTATTATACATGAACACTGGCGTGCTGTTTAAACCTTCACGCTAGGTACGGTGATCACTTCAAACTGAAGAGTTTATTCATGCTGCATGAAGTTTACAATTTGTAATAAGATCGTGAACAAGTTATTTTCCGGGGATCTTTGAACTTTGTACACGAGCCAGTGTCATTAGAAGGAGAATCCGATCACAGATTACGCGTAGATTATACAGGGGGGTGCTGTTTAAGTAAACTCTCACGCCAGGTATTTTTTTTTTATAACATATTTTATTGTATTTTCAACTTACAATACAATAACATTTAACACACAAACATATAACTTTGCATACGTATGGTTGAGCTGTATGAGGGACTACTGCATATATGTGGACCAGTGTAGAAACACAAGTAAGGATAGGCATACAGGAAGCATTAACCATATCAAGGAACAATTAACAGTTTCACATACAGTTCTTGCAGGTGATTAGAAATATTAATGCCATGGCAGTTATGCCCAGGGGGGACAATAGTGATGTGCATCGAGCTGGGTTAGTTCAGATCATACGGGTTTCACAATGTCAGTTCCCACTTCCCCCATATTTTGTCCGCTTTGCCCAGGCACCCTCTCGCTTGGTAGACACGTCTTTCCATTAGGATAATTGCGACTATGTCCGATACCCATTGGTCATATTGTGGAGTGATTTCAGAGCCCCATAGCTGTGCTATGTTTCTCTTCGCTATACCTGTGGACGTTGCGAGCAACAGCTTTCGAAGCGCGATAGGTCCTGTTCCGTATCTATACCGAGAAGGAGGAGTTTGGGGTCAGTTGGGATTGGACGGCCTAGGACTCTGGAGAGTCTGTTGCTGCAGCTTCGCCAAAAGTATTGTATTTGTGTACATTGCCATAGAATGTGATAGAATGTCCCCTCTTCTTGCTTGCATTGTAAGCATTTTGGTTCAGATGTCTTGCCCCATTTGTATAGCGCCACTCGGGGGTAATATATTCTGTGAAGTATCTTCAGCTGGATGAGTCTGATTCTCGACGATATCGCCGTTTCCCTGGGATACATCAGGGTCACAATCCAGTCTTTGGGTAGAATCAGGCCCACATCCCCTTACCATTTCAGTTTCAGACTTGACAGCTCTTTTGTGGCAAATGAAGAGATAGCGTTATACATGGTGGATGCGATCTTGGATTTCACACTATCAATAACTATATTTCTTTCTATAGGTGTGCACTCTGGCATTTCGAGCAGGCGGTCTCTCTGTTCCGTTAGTGCATGATGCAGCTGGTTATAGTGGAACCTTTATACAGTCAGGGAGACTGTATGTAGGCGATATCTTAGCAAACGGGGTTATTTGGTTGTTTGCATATATTTGCTGGATGGTGTGAATACCAGCTGCTGCCCATGTTGACCATTTAGGGAGCTTGTCGAGACCTTCAAGATGGGCGTTATTCCAAATAGGCTGGACTGGGCTGAGTGTATTATCCCAGCCTATGTATTTGTGAGTATCTCTCCATATTTGGGCTGTGTGAGCTATGATCGTACCCCCTGGATGACGGTTTACCCTGGTGTATAGACTTTCAATTGGGGTCATATCATGTCGGGCCGCAATTTCCGCCTGTATGTGAGGGAGTTTCGGGTTCCCATGCAGGATGTCATTTATCGTTGCCATTTGGGTCGCCCAGTAGTAAATCTGGATGTTTGGGAGCCCTATTCCCCCCTCCCAGACTGAACGTTGGAGGGTTTTAAGCGCTATCCTCGGGTGTTTCCCTCCCATAGGAGCTGACGTGTTGTTCTGTCTATTATGCTGAACTCTGCAGAGGGAATACTGAGAGGGGCGTTGTGAAGAATGTAAAGGAATCGAGGCAGGGCCAGCATTTTGAAAAGTGCTGCCCTGCCTAACAGTGTCAGCGGTAGAGATGCCCAGTGGGTTACATCTTGCGTGTATCTTTTGCTCAGTGGATGTAGGTTTTGGGTTACATAGTTGTCTAATTTATTCTCCATTAGGATGCCAAGGTACCGAAACTGTGTGCATTCTATATGATATGGGGAGCCGAGTGGCGGAATGCAGTCTATCCCCTTCACCGGAAAGAGCACTGATTTCGACCAGTTCACTTTTAGTCCGCAAAAGGCTCCATAATCTACACAGTATTTGAGTTACTACAGGGGAGGAGATCGCCGGATCTCCCAGATACACTAGGAGGTCATCGGCATACAAGGATACCCTGTCTTCCCATTCTGAGTTCCACCGGAAACCCCTCCACATGGTTGAGCTCCGTAGGATGACTGCTAGCGGTTCTATTATTAGTGCAAATAGCATAGCCGAGAGTGGGCAGCCTTGCCTGGTACCCTTTCGCAATGGGAATTCTCGCGATGGCCAACCGTTCACCCTTACCTCTGCCAGTGGGCTGTTATAGAGGAGTTGGACCCATTTTATATAGGAATCCCCAAATTGCATCTTCCTCATGATTGCCCATAAAGCCTCCCAGTACACTGAATCAAAGGCCTTCTCAAAGTCTATGGCCAGTAATGCTAACGATTGCTGTAGTACAGGTGCTCGCTCAATTGCCAAATGGAGCCTACGGATGTTCATTCTTGTCGACCTTTGGGGCATGAAGCCACATTGGTCCGGGTGTATCAGTGTTGTAATGACCGCTTGGAGTCTATTTGCTAGTATTTTGGCCAGAATCTTGGCTTCGCTATTGATTAGGGATATGGGCCTATATGAACTACATTCCTCAGGGGGTTTGCCTTCTTCGGGGATCACTATTATGGTGGCCTTACGGAGGTCTGGTGGGAGCTTACCTTTTGTTAGGGAGTGTTCAAACATGTTGAGAAGCTGGGTGGATATGTCCAGGTGGTTCAACTTTTTCCAGATATCGATCGGGAACCCGTTGGGTCCTGGGGTCTTGCCTGCTTGAAGTTGGGAGATAGCCGCAGATATTTCGTCCACTGTTATACTGCTATCCAACATGGTGACCTGCTCCGTGGTGAGTATTGGGAGATCAGTGTTGTCAAGGATGGCACATGCTGGCGTGGCAGTTGGGGGCTTGTAGAGATTTTCGTAGAACTCTGCAAATCGTTCTGCGATTTCCGCATCAGTTGAGACTAGTTCTGTGTTTGCTGTCATAATGCATTTCACCTTTCGTTGTCCCTCCTCTCTCCTCTCAAGCCATGCAAGCATTTTCCCAGCTTTTTCCCCTGTTTCATAAAGGCGTGCCTTCATGGCTCGATGTGCTTTTTGGGCGCAGTCCAGCGATAGGTTGTGTAGTTTCTTTTGCGCTAACGTTAGGGCTCTGTTTGTCTCAGAGGTATCATTGGCAATGTGCTCTGCTTCTCTGCTCACAACTTCTTCTTCGGCTGTTTTGATCATTTCACAATGTGCTTTTTTCTTCGCTGACGTCCATGAGATGATTTCGCGCCTCAGGACTGATTTGTAGGCCTCCCACAGTATGTTAGGGTCGTCAACCGAGCCTGAATTTAGCTTCGAAGTAATTGGAGGTAGCAGTCTCTAACTTTTCCTGTAGCTCTGGGAACCCCAGGTAGTAGGAGTTCAGTCTCCATGTAGGTGGGGGACGTGGTCTCTCTGTTTCTAATTCAAGGATCAATGGGGAGTGATCCGATATACCACGTGGAAGGAAGGATGCACTGCATATTTTGTGTACATTCTGGTTATATATAAAATAGTCTATTCTGGACATGGAGGCGTGCACTCCAGAGTGGAAGGAATATTCTCGCACATCCTTGTGTGTGTCTCGCCAGGCATCTCGTAGCCCCAGTGCTGACGCAAAGGCCGCCAGTTTGGTGGTAGCAGTAGGGTTTCTGGTTCTCAAGTGTGAGCGGTCTGCGACATTGTCCATAACCTCGTTGAAATCCCCTCCTATCACCCATGTGTCTGCAGCGTTTTCTGCAAGGATCGGGGTAATGTCTGTTAAGAGAGTATTGAGCAGGGCTGGGGGGGAGTATACTGCCATGATCGCCAGGGTCTGATTCCAGAGGGTTGCCTGAATGTGGACGTAGCGACCCCCTTTGTCCTGTGTGATGCTCGTGATCTCTGTAGGGAGTCTCTTATGAATGAGTATCAGGACTCCTCTCGCACCCATGGAGAAACCCGCATGTACTGCTGTGCGGTAGTTGGACCTTTGGAAGAACTTGCATGAGGTTCCCGCCAGGTGGGTCTCGGTCAGGAGAACTATGTCTGGGGAATGTCGGTTCAAGTGTTGTAGCACCAGCCTTCTTTTGATACTGGATCCTAGCCCGTTGACATTCCATGTCATGAGCGTTAGGCGCCTGGTGATTGGAGTCGCCTCAGGTGCCATCGGGTGTGTAGAGTATAGTCTCACCGGTGTGTTTCCTAGGATACGTTTGCAGCGGGATGGCAGCATTAGCCATGTTCATTGTGCTCTTAATACCAATGTATGCTAAACTTTGTAGACAAACATTGTCTCCAACTCCCCCCTCCCTACACTCCACCCCCAACTGAAGCATCTGTCGACCCAACATAAACTCAAGAACAGTTGAACTTTACAGCACTGTTGTGTGGTGCTGGAGAATAAGTCTTGGTCCGGGGGGCGGGTGTTTGGTTGGCCACCGGCCTAGTTGTGCTCTATGGATAGATTGCTATAGGGAGCGAAAGCTCTGTTGCGTTTCTGTTCCTGATGACTCTAATGTTTTGCTCTTGGCTGCTCTTGATTCATACATCTCCCTGCTGCGGGTTTTCTAGTTGTGGTTGCTGCTGCGGTTCCTGTTCCGGTAGCCGCTCTGGGCGTGGTGTGTTGCATTCCCTCCTTCTTCTCCCGTCCGGGAAGATCAGCCCATATTTGACTCCCAATGTTTGCAAGCGTCTCTTGAGCGGGTCAAATGACTGGTGTGCTTTCTGCACCTCCCTGGTGAAATCAGGGAAGAAGGCTTTCTTTGACCTGTTGAATGTGACTATGCCTTCGATCTCGCCAGTTGGAGTACAGTGTCTCTGTCCCTGTAGTTCAGAAATCTGGCGATGACTGTGCGTGGTGGCGCTCCTGGTGTGACCTTGCCAGTTGGGATACGATGGGCTCGCTCGATAGAGAAGAACTTAGAGAATGACTCCACATCATAGGTGTTCACTAGCCATTCTTCGAGAAACAACTCCATGCAGTCCCTTCTGCTTTTTCAGGAAGGCCGATTATTCGGATATTGTTACGTCTGGATCTACCTTCGCTGTCATCAGCTCTTGCTTCCAGGATTTTAATGCATGCTAGCATGGTCGACACTTGCCGATTCACTCCTCGTAGGCCATCTTCGGTTTTGGAGATTCGTGTCTCCGCTTCTCCCGTACGGCAGGTCAGCTTTTGTAGGTTGTGTTGTAATAGGGACACGTCGGTGCCAATGCTATCCATCTTTTTTTCCATTGAGGTCCTGGAGCTGGCTATGGCGCTCATTATGTCTCTGAGGGAGACATTTTCTTCTTCCGTACAATCTAGATCAGCCGGCGAAAGCCTCTCTGGTGAGCGAGATACCGCTATCGATGCATATTGATCATTCCTACTTTGTGTAGATGTTTTCCTGGGCTTATCTTTTCCCATTTTCGCTTTTGAGGTTGGTGGTGTCGGCAGCCGCCGTCCAACCCTGAAGGGGAGAGTGCTGGCCGATAGAATGAGACGCTGCTGGTAGGATAGTGGTGGTGGTTGCCGTGGCGCTTGGCGTGGCGTGTAGCGATAGTCTCTTAGGCCTATGCCAGCTTTGTATGTACCGTTCACTTTATGTCCCTTAGCTTGGCAGCCAATGGCCGTGGCGCTCACTCTGAGCGATGGTCCTGCACGGCTGGGCAGTAGTGGGAGTTGTGGATTTTGCGGACGTCATATGTTGTGTGCTGGAGCCAGTGGTTCTCTCCCTTGCCGCCAGATTCCCGGGTTGGTTAGCTGTTTGTGGAGGCAGGATATCGCAGGTATGGCCCCGCCGGATTTGTCTCTATCAGTCTTTATACTCCACTGGGTGCTGCTCCCCGAGGGGGAGGCCAGTTTCAGGTGCTGCAGGGTGGGTCTGCTGTGGGCTATGTCATTTCATCCGGAGGAGATTCCCCCAATAGCGCGTGGTACTTTACTGCTCGGCACACGTGTCTGGTGTCGGCGTTATGGTGCGTTTTTTGGGCTACCGTCTGGTGTTGGCGGCGGCTTGCCTGTCCATGGTGGTGCGGGATTGCATTGCGGACACTTGGGTGGCGGGCGGTGTTCTACCCCAGTCACAGGCGGGTACTGATGGAATTCTGGACCCCCGCTGAGGATCTATCAATTGTGGGGGAAGGGGGCCCAGCACTCCTTATCCCACCATCGCCCTCTTCTTACCACCGTGTGTCATGCTCAGGTCGCATGAACAGCATTCTCTGATTGCGGGGGGTGTGTTGCAGGCGCTCTACGCTGTGCGGAGCACCCGTTGTCACGGTATAAAACCTCCTCGATTGCTGTCTACCAGCCCACACCACCACACGATCTGTCTGGGCTCACCTTCCCCCTCGCGCCGAGGTCTGGTCAGCGGGAGAAGTTTGCTTCCTCTCTGCTCCAATGCGATCACTCTCACCGGCGTGCTTCAAGCCTGCATCAGGCTCGCCGTTTCTATGTTTCTCCACAGGCGGGGCCGATTTTTCAGCTTCGGTCAGCAGGGCCGTCACTCGCTGCGGGGGAGCAGGCAGAGCTCGCCCACAGATGTCGCGCAGCTTCTCCGCAAGGAACAGTGCTTTGATTGTGAAACCGCAATCTCCCTTTAGCTCGCGGTCGTTGCGCTTGGCTTCCGGCTTCACTTCAGGGGCTCAGTCTCTCTCGCCGCGGTCTCTGACTATCGAACACTCACGGCGGCCATCTTGGCAGCGTCGTTCGATTCGGGTCCCGTGTCTTACACTCGCCTGGGACTCCGATTCACTCTCCGATTCAGCACGGCATCAGAGCGTTTCAGTAGAGCAGGATTTCACGCGTCGATGAGATGTTTTACAGACTCTCACAGACACTATTACAGCAGGATCTTAACAGGATAAGGCCGGTGGCACGGGAGCAGCAAAACTCACGTCCTCATCGTTCGGCTGCTGGCCACGCCCCCCCTCACGCCAGGTATTTTGATTGTTTGGATAGCTAAAGCATTTCACCAAACCAAGTGATATACCAATGCCGCGTGAACTATACACATTTGAAATTACTAATGAATATGTATGAACAAGGATGTACATCATGTGTTCGAATGACCATAGTCTAACATATTTTTAGTAGGGATTGAACCCATTGACTTTTTTGAACATGACATTTAAGGAGAATAGAACACCAATCTGGTAAGAGAATTACATACTATTTGAATGCAATGGATTTCATTACTATACTTCTTCTAAGATTTGAAACAACGGTTGTAGTAATTTGCAATTTGGGAACTTCAAAACGGCTATTTGGGATTTTGCACTTGGCTCCACATGCTGTTATGTGCATAAACCTTAAAAAAATGTGTGCATCCAGAATTGACGATAGCTGGGTTCTTTGGTGTCATTTAAGGCAGTTTAAATATGCAATGATGATCATAGTTATTTTTTTCTAAGAACCAACAGTTACTGATCTGTTTTAATATTAATATTATTTTCTTGAATTTCTATAAACTCCTACCTACCCTTCCCGACACCCCTCCCTGATGTCTGTTATTATTTACCCTTCTTATCTTTGTTTTTCATGATTCTGGATTTTCACTATTCAATTGAATGTGTGTATAGATGTATATGAATCTGGTCTTTTTTAATTTTCCCTGATTTGACAAAGGCACATGTAGTGCTTAAACACGTGTAATTCAAAGGGCACTACCACGTTATAGGAGTTTCAAACATTTGTGCGTTATGATTAAAAACTATGACTTCGTTTTTTAATCCAAAAGAATTTGTGTGGCTCATTTTTCATTGTGTGAGTAAAAAACTTACTTGACTGTATATATAAAGTTGCACTAATAAAAACCTAGGAAATTCAGTGAAAAAAACATTGTTAAAGGGACGTTATGGTTACGAGTAAAACTGAAAAAGACTAACACACAGGAAATCAAAGATGACACCACTAATGCCATTGATGTCATCACTGATGAAATAAATTTTGATGACATTAAAATTAAAACCACATTTTTGATACATTTGGTGCCATATGACAAATCTGCACAAAAGTTTGCAAAAAGATTTAAACCCAACCCTGAATGTTTGTGCAAAGTCTGAATTGATTTTGTCAAGTGGGGGCTAATTTATATGACTATTTTTTGTATGTACATTTTGACACTTTTTCAAAAAATAAAACATGGACGGATTTGCAGCAAACTTGTGCAAGGAGCATAGGGAAGGACCCGAAAGCATGGTTTTGCAAATCTGTGCGTGTTTTTATTTTTTTGATAAGTGTCATCATGTATGTACAAAAAACAGTGATATACCTTTGGTGACTGAGATATAGCTGGAGGCCATGGCCTGTGGACAATCTCGCTACTGGCTACTGGCCATGGTTCACAAAATTGTATTATTTTTTCTGGCTAACACAGTGATTATTGACTATTGCTATTTTGGAATGTAGACCTTATTTGCCCTGATTTGAAAAGGACACAGATGTGTCGAAACACGTGTCATCCAAAAGGGCACTGTTTGTTTTCAACCAATATGTTCTAATGAACACTAAAAAGGATCTTATATTCACCTTTCTAGTGTGGTTCAGTCTTTTATGTGTGTGGCCAGTTTCTTCACTAGGTTACTTCAAGAGGTTGGGGTCATTGCCTCTTTTTTGCCTCACACACCTGCAACACCACTTTAGGAACTCAAGTAGATAGCAGGCGCATGGTTTAATTATTGTTGGTATTAAAAAAATAAACTTGCCCAAGTGCAATTACTTTAAAGGACAATATGTCTATAAATACTGGAAGCAATGTAGTTGATTTCAAATTTCCCAAAAAATCACCCTGAGTCAGTTGGCTATAGGGGAATTAATTAAATGTTTATTTAGTAAAAAAATATGAAGGATCTACTTGGTCTTCCTACCCAATAAATAAGGGAAGATATTAAATCAAACCTATCCCTAGAAGACTTGGTTTGGTTGGGCAGGTAACTTACATAGAATATCTCTTGGTTTCTATAATATAATAACTGTCCCTAGCCCTTTTTGCTGATTAGTCCCTTTTAGTTACTGGGCTGCATTCTTGGGAGTTTTTTGACTCCACCCCTTTGAAATGGCATTTTAGATCACTTCAGTTATGACCTTAAAAACTACAACATGGCAAACAATGTTAATTTACAAATAACAGTCACAAACAATATGTTTTGCAAATGGTTCAGTCATTTCAGACTTAATGAAATGTGTGACATTTCAGCACTATATGGCAGATACGAATGCCAGATTTTTGTAATTTATTCAACAACTATGACAGTTAACAACACAAGAATGTCTATACAGATATATAATTCAACAAGCTATAACCACCTCGAATCACTGCTTTGTGACATTTTCTAGAAACCAATCAACACATTTTGGCCTATAACTTCAGTTACCAAGTTTGAATGTGCATGAACATTGATTCAATTGATAGTTCTTCTCATAAGACTTAAATGATATTTGTACCATTATTGTGTGAATTACGATCCTGAGATAATGACCAAAGTATGATCCTCCATAAAATCCTATGTGAAACTTATTGACATGCATATTTTCACTTCAATTAGCTGGCATATTTTTTCCCCAAAATCTGTGTATAGGTCAGGCCTCTGGCCTTTGTTTACCCAAGCCTGCCATGAAAGCACGTCACATTTCTTTCTACTCTGAACTAATGCCCATCTGTTCCCTCATCTTTGAGAGTAGAGAGGATAGCTCTACCTCCTGTCATCATGTGGTGGTCTCCTGTTGCATGTCATCTGTCAGTCAGCCCAGGGAGGGATCACACATTTACTTGAATTTTGGGGAATTATTCAGAGCTCATGAACCATTAGCTGGGTCATTGTTTTCACATTGTGAGTTAAATCAACCCACATAAACCCCCTCTTCCTTGCTCTGTCACAGCTTCAAAGACGCTCCCAGAGTCTTATAAGGTTAGGGGGAGGTGAGGCGAGCAGTTCTTAGCTTCGGCTCCAGTCAGCCAGAAGCAGTTTCCCTTTGTCCTTGAGGCTGCATTTAGTTATGTGGTCTCAAATTGTGCCATGCGCTTCCTGGTTAGCTAATCCAGACCTGTTTAGTCAGGGACTCGTAGTTCTAATATGTTTTATTGTATCGATTATCTGAGTCCCGTAGAGTCCCAGTCTGCCCAGGATTCTGAACTGTGAGGTGCTGCTGCTACATTCTGCTGTGCTGGAAATACTTTTCAACCTGTCTAAACTGGCCCTTTAACTGGTTGACTCCACCTTAAATAGGTGTTGCAGGCGCGAAGCGCCGCGCGGAGTCCCGTAGAGTCCCAGTCTGCCCAGGATTCTGAACTGTGAGGAGCTGCTGCTACATTCTGCTGTGCTGGAAATACTTTTTCAACCTGTCTAAACTGGCCCTTTAACTGGTTGACTCCACCTTAAATAGGTGTTGCAGGCGCGAAGCGCCGCGCGGAGTCCCGTAGAGTCCCAGTCTGCCCAGGATTCTGAACTGTGAGGAGCTGCTGCTACATTCTGCTGTGCTGGAAATACTTTTCAACCTGTCTAAACTGGCCCTTTAACTGGTTGACTCCACCTTAAATAGGTGTTGCAGGCGCGAAGCGCCGCGCGGAGTCCCGTAGAGTCCCAGTCTGCCCAGTCCGCCTCAGGACGGTGTACGGGCGGTGCGCGAACAAAGATGGTCATCAGTGGCAAAACGGGGGTGCCTGGTCCACAGACAAGGCTGAAAACTCTATTTGAGCGCCGCCAGTCGAAATTAACAAAAGATTTTGGCATAACCACAGCTACAAAGTCCGCCGTTGAGGTAAGCGATGCAAGTGCAGAAACGGATGTAACATATGTTAAGAAAATGATCATACCTTCTTTACAGGCGCTAGCATCTGCCCAAGTAACCACAAATGAAGAGGAAAGCGCCGATATACAAACCATGTGCGCGCAACTACCTTCTATCGACCTGCGTAGTTTGCCCGAAGCAACTCCTTGTCCCGCTGGCCAGGCGACTACGCAACCAGCCCGCCCACTACAAACAATCTTACCCTCCGCCGAAGCTAGCGACTTCATCGGCGACAGAAGAGATCTCACGTCCGAACTGCAGAACAGAATAATCATTGACCCCACACAATTCTTGTCACCATTTGATGTCACGGATGTGGAACTATTGGAGCTACAAGTGACAGCGAGCTCCTTTGAACGGAGAGAAGTATCATTTGAGCCGCAGCTGCCCCAGTTGCCGTGCGATCAGACGCAATGCATTATGGTCTCTGAGGTACATCGACGCCACATCCAAACCGAACCAGCTGCAGCTATGTTGAACAAGCCGGTTCTACAACCCGCAGCTCTGGCTTCGGTTTTGGCTTCCCCCTCAGTAGCAGAGGCAATATCTACGCCTCGTACTTGCATCACAAATCAACCGCTTCTGCATTCCATTCAGACGGGATTCGTCTTTCCCGATAGGCAAATGGAACACAGCCAAAAAACTACTGCGCCTGGACCTGCAAATGCAAAAGGCACATTTAACAGGGACACAGTCCCCATTCAACATACATCGAAGACTTTGTTAACTGGACCTCTCAGTTTCAGCAGTCAACGCAGCTGTTGTGTTGCACCAGGAAGTGACTTGATTAAGTGGTCTGAATCTGACCCAGTAAAAATAAACCCAACAGGTACTGAGTCCAACCAAAACCAAATGACGATCTTTCTAACACCGAGCCGTGACGCCGCCGAGCGTGAGGCTCGCCTATCAAAGCGGCTCTCTGAGGACTACTTGGAAATCAAAGATAGGCTGACCAACAGCTTCTTACAACCAGGCAACACACAGAGGGCGATGCCTGTCACGGACACAAATCACAGCCGAAAAAATGCAAACTCGGCCGAAGTAAGGAAAAATAAAGGGAGAACAAGCACACCTTATCAAAAATCTTCGCAAGTAAAGGAAACATTAATTGGGTCAAGTGATGCCCAAATCGACTCGGTGCTACAATCTCGGGACGTTGCCATATTGGACCAGCAACACACGAACGGTAATGTCTCCGAGATTGCAAATGAAGAGAACTCAATGCCACGTAACGAAGACCAAATACCTAAAGAGCAAGAAAAGGATAATGTCCAGAAAGCTAATCTATCAGTAGCTGCGTCAATCCAGATCCACAACAACGTGCTAGCCGCAACGTCATTGGCGTTAATACCCTTTGTAAAATTGTACGAAGCACTGAATGAGTCAATAAGGGACCAAGGCGCAATACTGACAAACATGGAAAATAAATTATCCAATTTGACTCACAGCTACTCGCTACTACAACAAAAAAGTGAAATAGAGGCTAATCTTTCTATGCAATGGCAACATAGATTGGGTGATTTGGCAATGAAAGAGCACACAAATTCGGCTGACCTAATGGAGGCCATTTTAGAATGCATGAAATGGTTTCGCCATTTAGATAAAAATCGACTGAATGATCAGTTGTGTAACAATAACCCACAAGATGAACAGCAGCCAAAGGAGTTTCTCAAATCAGCCAACCCAGCGATGCATGCTGAAGAGCCATGCATCTCGACTAAATTAATACCCTCTGGAGTTTCAGTAGTTCCCTCAAAATCAGGACAAAAAGAAGTTGGAGTACCTGGCGTGGCCAAGTCAAGTGTAAAACCTGTCAAGCAGGCTTTAACGTCAGTGATTGTTGATTCCACCACTCCGGCAACTCTCTCAGAAGTGAAACTACAAGAGCCAACAAAGGGCATCCAATGCAATACCTTTGGTATTTTTCAGGGGAACGCAAAGACACTGGACCTATCCATAAAAAAAAGCGACGAAAATACCAAAACGCTTGCCGGCGCAAAGAAAAGGCGTCGTAAACAGCTACCAGTCAAGACCAAACAATTCATTCGCAATTTGTCTACACCTCGTAAAGTAGGACTATTTCAGCGAAGGACAGCTGACAAGCCCTCCGAACCCCAAGTCGTTAATGACATCAACGATGGGGTTTCGAAAGAAGCAGGACGAAGTGACCGGGTTCAGGAACCACTCCCAAAAAAACGCCCCAGGTTGGACGAGGTCTCCTGCCATGGAGATGCTATACAGGAGTCTCTGATCGGTGAGGAGTGGTCGACGTACTCAATTAACAGTGACGAAGAATTAGCAAATGAGGAAAACGAGGGCACTTCAGGAGTGCTCTCCTGGGCGCTGTCAAATAGATCCTTACCTTCTGACCACTCGCCCTGTGGATGTAAAGCAAAAAAAGGCAAATTGATTCACCTTCCAAACGAAGGGAAAGATCTAATTAAGGTACCAAAGAGCGTACCGTCGAGTGGGATCACTCAACCCAAGGAAGACGCAAGAAATAGAAATGTGTTAAGTAAAACTCTAAATCCAAGACAAACACAAGCACAAAGGTCAAAACAGGTTGATCAAAAACCTCAAGAGAATGCCGAGAATCGTCGTGTGCATTCAGGAGCATCAGGGAAAATTTGGATTGTGAACATCTTTCCAGATGGAAATGAGGTAAACCTGAACAGAAATAACGTGATGCGTTTACTTCATGTGATTCCTCATTTACGCACTATCACATCTGATGATATCCGTCTCGTGGAATATATTTCGGAGACATGCTCTGACCAAGTTTTCTTACATATCCGCTCACAAGCGGTAGAAAAAACCCTACTAGCAGCAAAAGACGAACTGCTCTCATATGGGTTCGAGGTTTCATTCCAAAGAGATGAAAGTATGAATCAGCGGTCTTTAATCAAGCCTATGACCGAAGACAGTCGTACTACCAATGAAAAGAGGAGAGATATCCTAAAAGACGTATTTAACATCCACCCAGCAGGATCTGCCAAATCAGCCCAGAATAAGCTCAGTGTTAACACAACTGGTCAGCGTAGGAAGTAACTAGTCTCGCAAAATGGAAAAGTGCTGTGTGGACTGGTGTCTTGGAACACACAGGGTTTTACCCATCTCTTTCAAGATTCTCCCTTCTCGCTAGACAACAACTTAGCGTTATGTCTACAAGAAACATGGTTACGAGAAGAACCAATAAGAGATGGTTATTCCATAATACTAAACACTGTAGGGAAAATTCGCCTTGGTCGCCCATTCTCGGGGCTGTTAATAATGTTGAATAATTCCTTTGGTTGGGAAATTAAAGAAACCCATATGCTCAACCTATTTGTTTTGGGGATCTTGTTGGAATTCAAACCAACGGTCTCAGATGTCCCAAAAATGTTACTGTTGTTAAACACATATTGGAACCCGAAGATAATATCTCCAAGCTGTTATTTGAAATCATTAACAGCAAATATAGACAACAATCTGGTGAAATGGCACTCACTGCAGATAATCATATGTGGCGATCTAAACTGTTCCTGGTTTGATGAAAGCAAGTCTACGTCTTGGTTCACACAAGAACCAGCTGATGCTTATGCAGAGAGACGACACCTATGGTCTAGTACCATGGAATCCCGGGACTGTGAAATGCTGAATGGGAAGACAAAGAGTGATAATCCACCCAAACCAACTTGGCATGGTGGGACAACGCATAAAACGCTTGACTATATATGTATCTCAAACAATGTATGGGCTGACATCGAAGATCTTGAAATAGGAAAACGCATTAATAGTGACCATGATCCGTTGGTTTTGTGCTGGATGTGTGACAAAATCACAACCGATAGAATCTATGGATCCACTGTTGAGGTAAATCAAGGTGGGAACAGGCTTCAAATCAACGCGGCCCAAGTAGATAGGCTATCTCAAAATCTGCGTGAAGGAAATCTGTCACCACGAAGCAAAATAAATTTTCGCACCAATGCTTATGAAATTTAGTACCGCAAGGAAGTCAAGAGGTAGTCTACCTAAAGATCCAAAACACTTCTTCAGCCGGACTGTGTGCAACGAAAAAAAGAGACTGCGAAAAGACATCAGACACCTCAAGAAATTACAGTGTCATAACGTTGCCCATGAAATTAAAAAGAGAAAGCTGACTTACAGGAACTGGTTGAAGTCTTTCAAGTGCTTAAGAGACCAAGAAAGAGGCGAAGAAATACTAAAATTAATCTTGAACCACAATTCAAGAGAAATTTGGAAGATCTTAAACAAAGGTACGCTTAATCAAGATTTATCCCAGTCTAATGGCATCTCAAAGGCGAACTGGGAAGATCATTTCCGCAAAGTATTCGGAGCCGCCTCTACACACAGTACAGCGTTGACACCAGAAAGCAACGTAACGTGGGATGTCTTCGAGAGCACGGAGGACATAGCGCACATAATCCAGCATCTAAAAAATTCTAGAGCAGCAGGACCTGGTGGCATAACGAACATCATGCTAAAAGAAAAAAAGGATCATTGGTCTAAGTTCATTGTCCATCTATTTGAAATAATCGCATCATTTAAAGAAATACCAGATTCTTGGCGATCAGCGGTTGTTGTACCAGTGTTCAAGAAGGGCAGTCAGAACGACCCCTCAAACTATAGGTCGATTGCGCTTCTCGACACGATTGGAAAAATCTTCGCAACCTGCCTACAACGCAAACTAACGAGATGGGCTATTGAATCGGGCTTGATGGACTGTAGACAAACAGGCTTTACAAAAGGTGTGGGGACCGAGGTAAACCTGTTGCTACTAACTCTGCTAAAACTGGAGACGTTGAAGAAAAAATCAAAGATCTTTTTTGCATTCATCGACATGCGTCAAGCATTTGACTCAGTTAATCGAGTCAAATTGTGGAGAAAGCTATATAAGTGGAACTGCCCAGTTTCACTATTACATCCAGTGATTGCACTACATTCAAATACCACTGTATGTGTGCGGATGAACTCCCAAGGTGAGCTAACAAATAAAATACCGACTAAAAATGGAGTCAAACAAGGTTGCCCCCTTGCGGCGTTACTATTTAAATTATACATCGCAGACATTCCATCAGCATTTAGAGACGTCAACTGCTTCTCACCAAAGGTGAATGGGCAAAAGATTAACTATGCAATCTACGCCGACGACATTGTGTTAATGGACCTTACACAAATCGGGCTTCAGAGGCTGCTCTGTAGCTTTCAAACATATTGTGAAGCAAATGACTTAACAATAAATGAAAAAAAGACGAAGATCTTGGCAATTGGAAAGGTCTTCACTAAGAAAGATTGTGCATTCAAATGGTCCATTAGTCGAGAAAACATTGAAACTGTCTCTTCCATACGCTACCTAGGAATACTCTTTAACAGCTCAATAAGAGAGGCAGACTGGATGATGGATCTAAAAAATCGCATGAACACCTATGCTCTACAAGGAGCCCGGATCCACGCTGATTATGGTAAATTCACAACACTCCCGGTGTTCACATTCTACAAACAGAAGGTGGTTCCTGCAATCTGCTTCGGTGCAGAAACTGGGTGGAATCTGAGCGCTAAGTGCTTGGAAACACTAGAAAGCAAGTTCTGGAGACGTGTACTTAGACTCTCTGCCTATGTCTCAGTAAAATCAATTAGACATGAGCTTGGCCTCGACTCCCTATATACAACAATGCTATGGAGATCAATTAGTATGGTAAGGAAAATAGATTTAACCGATCCAGTACCAGCCTATAAGATTTTGTCTCCTCCAATGCAATGACCTCATGAAGGGCTGCTGAGCTGTTGGATCAACAAAATAAAGCAAATTGTTGATGTTGCCGACATCAAGTGGGAAACAGTGATGGCTACTCCACAAATAGCCAAACTAAAACTATGGCAATGGAGCTGGATACAGAACTCAGAAAACCAAGCTGGCCTGAAGACCACGTTGGATTTAGGACTAGCAGAGAACAGCTTAGATCATTTGCCTAAATATCTAAAGCAATTTCCCTCCAGATTCCACCGAAATAAATTCCTGCGTCTACGGCTAAATATATATCATACAAAAGATATGCTGTGGGTTAGACATGATGAAAAAACAAGTGACAATACTTGTAGATTTTGTCAAGTGTCAGTAGAATCCTTAAAACATTTAATAATGGAATGTGAGGAGTTGGTAGAAGCTCGTTCAATGTTTTTAGGAAAGTATGCTCCTGTAAATGATAATGTTGATGATTGGTGGTATAGGATGTTGTCTAGTATCAATGTTCAGTTAACATGTGCCGTGATTAATTTCTTGGAAAAGATTATACCAAATGAAGTAATGAAACCCATCATCAGAATAGGAAAACATTGTGTTGCCGCTGCTGCATCATAATTATCTGTTTTTTTTTTCTTTTCCTTTTTTTCTGAGTTCTGTGTTTCGTGTTGCGTGTTTTGTAATAAAAGTTTGAATAAACTGCAAATTACAAATAAAAAAATGTTTAAAAAAATTGTATCGATTATAAATGCAGGACTACAATTCGGAGAATGGAAAGGAAAAGTCAGGACTTGCAAGCTCTTTGCACTTGAATAGGAACACCTTGCAACATCAGAAAGGTTTAGAAGCGTACAAAGCACGTGAAAGACATAAACTAATCTTGGTGATGTCCCCTTTTTGTTTCATCTTATGACGAACTGCACACAAGCTGCCCCAAGTTAAGCATGACCTGCTCAGTCAGCCTAGCCTTTGGCTTTGCACGCCTGGACTTGTAGTGCTGCTTTGTGAAACATGTTATCGATGTGTTCCTTATGGTGTGTATTGTCTTTTTTTATTGACAGCAGTGGCCGTGCTCGTTAGACTTCCTCTTCCCCATTCTAGATGTCATTTATTTTAATATGTAATGGTTGCTTGCCATGACCTCTCAATACTCATCATCACTGCTCTTCTACAGCGCTGATGGGTTACCAGAAGACATTTGGTTTAATTTCCAGCACTGTATGATCTTGGAGGTGTGCATTCGTTCCTGGGGCACCCTTGCACCCCAGCACTCAAGGGATGGTATTGCACGAACTTGTACAAGTGCAATTATAACTAGTGCCAACATTGCCACAGCAAACAAAACACATTTGTTCAATGCAATTTTGCACTAGATCAATGTTTGCCTTAGCCCTAGTTCTTTTCACCGGTGCATAAGTGCATGAAAAGGATGTTGTTTTGCAAAAGTGCAATTTTTCGACCTATGTAATTACTGCGATGATTTTACTGCGACAGCCGAAAATGTTGATATTTTGTTTATTTTCGACCCCCTTTTCACTGCATATATATGCAGAAGGAGACGCCCCGTAGAAGCCCACCACTCCTTCCAACATTCATTATTTTCTGTACCAATCTCCCCCACATGTACATGCAGTGAAAAGGCGGTCAAAAATAAAAACAAATCGACATTTTCGGCTGTCGCCGTAAAATCGACACAGTAATTGTAGGATCCCCAATTTTTCCCCTAGTGTATTTGCGCTTGAGATGGCGCACATTTTTGTAATGCAGCCCATATATGTGGCCGTCTATTAGTGCCGCGTCCTAGAGCATTTGTCGATCCAAGCACCCCACGTTCAGTAGTAGCTTGGATCAAACAGATATCCCTTTCCCAAAATGCAGAGCCTGTAGCCCAGTATAAGGTGTCACAGGGGAGGAGGGAAAAGTGGATGAAAGTGAGGAGCCTCAGGTTAACAGTCTCTGAACTCCTTAGGAGGGCTGTTTTGATTAAACATGTTTCTTGGCGTAAACCGGCCTGAATAATGTAGACTCGATGGGGGCCGAGCGCCCGCCTCTGAGCAATCTCATCCATCTGTGCGCAGGGAACGGGGAGGCAGGGCCATGATTTATTCTGGAGCGCTGCAAACACCTGAGGAGGAACTAGGTGATGAATCAAGAAGAAAAGCAGATAACTCCTTCCAGCGCCGTGTTATCCTCTCATTCCATCAGAAGAAGAACTCGGGGGCCTGGGAGAAAACAGCATTTAAAGGGCTGCTTCGAAACCGAGCGAATAGTAAACAAGTTCCTCCACCCAGGACTGTAAATATATACATTCTGTTCGAGCAAGTCTACAGCCACATTTCGATCTATTCTAGAAGAATATACACTGCGCACCATATTAAAACTATTAATAATATACTCTCATGTTGCATTTACAAATCTCCATCTATCTATAAGAACACGTACAATTTGAAATCAGTCATTTCTTAAATATTTTACTAGGTGCCAAGGTGTACGTATCTTCCCATTTTTTTTATTTTTATTTTTGCAGTATCCTTAAGGCATAGCATTTCTAATATTTCTACCCGCCATCTGCCATATTTATCTTAAGGTATGCCAGCTACAGCACACTATTGAACCAATACAGGAACACATGGGGGGTAATTCATAGAATTCAACGCACAAGTGGCGCATGCGGCTGGCGCACAGTGTGTGCGTGCAAATCCCTGCGCCAGCCGCGTGCTCCAAAATACATTTCCGCGCACAGCGTGTTCATGGATTCCAGCCACCAAAACCAGCCGTGGCGCACAGTGGCGCAGCGAGCCTGCAGCAGCGCCAGTTACGCCCCCAAGAACGCCCCTTGCGCAGGGAAAAGCCATCAAAATCCCCAATCCAGCGCAAAGGGCTGCGCTAACCCTCTACCAGCACGGCAAGCGGGATACGTGTATCACTGGAGTGCGCGGGAAGTTTCTCACGTGATTTCAGCTGGGTACGTGTATTACTGGGGTGCGCAGGGAAGTTTCACACGCGATTGGCCCTGTGCGAGCGGGGTACGATGTATTACTGGGGTGCGCGGGAAGTT
>PGSH02021238.1:0-15469 GCA_002915635.3 Ambystoma mexicanum | reverse complement strand
TGAAAATCGAGGCGAGGGGTTTCAGGAAGGGCGAGGCTACGGGGGAGGGGGGGATTGTGGGAGAGATGTGGTTGGTCGAGACAAGGGGGGGCGAGGAGAGCAGAGAGGTAGAGGGGGACCAGGAACGCTTCCTCTTTAGTTTCTTTGCTGCGATTGGGTGAGAGAGAGGGTAGGAGGGTCAGAGGGGAGAGAGAGAGGCGGCTTCGGTTCTCGCTAGGGCTAGGCGCGCAGTTTTAGGAGGGGAAGGGTGCAGTCGGATGGGAAGGTGGCAGGTGTATGATGGCGAGGCGGGGGTGGATGGTTGCAGGGTGGGTGTGGTAGTGGGGGAAGCGGCATGGGCAGTGCTGGCGGGTCGGCGGTGGGTTTTGGAGATGAGTGGTCTTGGGGTGGGTGGCACGCCATCGTGCCCCTGGCTTGGTGTTTGGAGAGGGTGCTGGCAGGGATTGTGGAGGAGTGTGGGTTGTCTTGGGAGCGGGGGGGGGAGGGAGGGCAGATCGGAGAGTGGAGGAGGTTCATGGGAGTCGTTTCTGACGGGCATTGGTGGAGTTGTGCCGCTCATGATTGGTGTGCAATTGGGTTCACTTCTAAATGCAGGTGGGAGACGATTCTAAGTTCGACTTTCACAGAGAGGCTACTTGGCGACTTCTAAATGCAGTGGTGCACTTCTAACTGTAGGTGGGAGCAATTCTAAATTCAACTTTCTAAGGGAGGTATAGGGTACAGATCTAAGATGCAATGGAATAGTTCTAAATTCAACTTTCACAGAGAGGCTATTGGGCGCAGCTTCTAAATGGAATTGGGTACACTTCTAAATGCAGTTGGGTACGTTTCTAAATGCAAGTTGGACCATTCTAGATTCAGCTTTCTCAGAGAGGCTATCTGGGTACACTTCTAAATGTGAGTGGGAACATTCTCAATCGATTTTCTCAGAGAGGCTATTAGGCGCAACTACTAAATGCAATGGTGTACACTTCGAAATGCAATTGGGTACACTTCTAAATGCAGGTGGGAGCAATTCTAATGGAGGAGGGAGCAGTTCTAAATTCAACTTTCTCAGAGAGGCTATTGGGCGCAGCTTCTAAATGGAATTGGGTACACTTCTAAATGCCGTTGGGTACGTTTCTAAATGCAAGTTGGACCAATTCTAGATTCAGCTTTCTCAGAGAGGCTGCTGGGTACACTTCAAATGTGAGTGGAACACTTCTAAATCAACTTTTCTCAGAGAGGCAAGTTGGACAACTTCTAAATGCAATTGGTACACTTCTAAATTCAGCTTTCTCAGAGAGGCTGCTGGGTACACTTCAAATGCAGATTGGGAACACTTCTAAATTCAACTTTTCTCAGAGAGGCTATTGGGCGCAACTTCTAAATGCAATTGGGTACACTTCTAAATGCAATTGGTACACTTCTAAATGCAATTGGAGCAATTCTAATGCAAGGGGACACTTCTAAATTCAACTTTCTCAGAGAGGTTTTGGGCACACTTCTAAATGTATGGGAACAATTCTAAATCCACTTTCTCAGAGAGGCTGTGGGCTACACTTCAAATGCGATTGGGTACACATTCTAATTCAACTTTCTCAGAGAGGCTATTGGGCGCAACTTCTAAATGCAATTGGGTACACTTCTAAATGCAATTGGGTACACTTCTAAATGCAATTGGGTAGCACTTTCTAAATTCAACTTTCTCAGAGAGGCTATTGGGTACAACTTCTAAATGCAATTGGGTACACTTCTAATTCAACTTTCTCAGAGAGGCTATTGGGCGCAACTTCTAAATGCAATTGGGTACACTTCTAAATGCAATTGGGTATACTTCTAAATGCAATTGGGTACACTTCTAAATTCAACTTTCTCAGAGAGGCTATTGGGGCACACTTCTAAATGCAATTGGGTACACTTCTAAATGCAATTGGGTACACTTCTAAATGCAATTGGGTACACTTCTAAATGCAATTAGGGACACTTCTAAATTCAACTTTCTCAGAGAGGCTATTGGCACAACTTCTAAATGCAATTGGTACACTCTAAATGCAATTGGGTACACTTCTAAATGCAATTGGGACACTTCTAATTCAGCTTTCTCAGAGAGGTATTGGGTCACACTTCTAAATGTGATTGGGTACACTTCTAATCAACTTTTCTCAGAGAGGCTATTGGGCGCAACTTCTAAATGCAATTGGGTACACTTCTAAATGCAATTGGGTACACTTCTAAATGCAATTGGGACAATTCTAATGCGATGGAAGACTTCTAAATTCAACTTTCTCAGAGAGGCTATTGGGTACACTTCAAAATGCAATTGGGAACACTTCTAAATTCAACTTTCTCAGAGAGGCTATTGGTGCAACTTCTAAATGCAATTGGGTACACTTCTAAATGCAGTTGGGTAACTTCTAAATGCATTAGGACTTCTAAATCAACTTTCAGAGAGGCTATTGGGCGCAACTTCTAAATGCAATTGGGTACACTTCTAAATGCAGTTGGGTACACTTCTAAATGCAATTGGCAACACTTCTAAATTCAGCTTTCTCAGAGAGGCTATTGGGCACAACTTCTAAATGCAATTGGGTACACTTCTAAATTCAACTTTCTCAGAGAGGCTATTGGGCGCAACTTCTAAATGCAATTGTGTACACTTCTAAATGCAATTGGGTACATTTCTAAATGCAATTGGGAGCAGTTCTAATGAATGAGGGACACTTCTAAATTCAACTTTCTCAGAGAGGTTTTGGGTACAACTTCTAAATGCAGTGGGAACACTTCTAATTCATCTTTCTCAGAGAGGCTATTGGGCGCAACTTCTAAATGCAATTGGGTACACTTCTAAATGCAATTGGGTACACTTCTAAATGCAATTGGGTACACTTCTAAATGCAATTGGGTACACTTTTAAATGCAATTGGGAACACTTCTAAATTCAACTTTCTCAGAGAGGTTATTGGGGTACACTTCAAATGCAAGTGGGAACACTTCTAAATTCAACTTTCTCAGAGAGGCTATTTGGCGCAACTTTGAATGCAATTGGGTACACTTCTAAATGCAGGTGGGAACAATTCTAAAATCAACTTTCTAAGAGAGGGTATAGGGTACAGATCTAAATGCGAGTGGGAATAGTTCTGAATTCAACTTTCTCAGAGAGGCTATTTGGCACAACTTCTGAATGCAATTGGGTACACTTCTAAATGCAATTGGGAATATTTCTATATGCAATTGGGGACACTTCTAAATGCAATTGGGAATATTTCTATATGCAATTGGGGACACTTCTCAATTCAACTTTCTCAGGGAGGTTATTGGGCGCAATAATTACGTTGTTGATGCTGCGTTAGAGGAGTGGTAAGGTAGTATGGCCTGAAGTAGTTGCTTCTGGCCCTGCCCTTGCCACACTTACTTGTTGTTGGCTTCTTGCTTCTCCTGCGGATACCTGCAGATACGATCTGGAGTCGTCCTTTGCCTCGGGTCCTTCGCCGTAGGGCTGCCAGGCAGAGGGCTGCCTTGGGAGCTGCAGTAATGGCCTGGGAAAGGAGGCCGGATGGCCAATCGGAAGGGTTGTGGGCGGGTCGGGAGGCAGACCAGGACGCAGGAGCGGCAGGGAGGAGAGCACGGGCCGGTAGGCTCTGTTGCTGTGTGCTCGTGAGCCAATCAGGGCCAAGGAGGAAGCGGTCCGGCCAATCAGGGGAGGAGGTAGGCGGGAGGAGAGACAAACACGGAAGGGAGAGGGTCTAGGGAAGGGAGGGCTGAAACGGGGTGGAAGCGGGCTGGGCACAGGGTTAGAAAGGGTCTGGGGCACCAGGAAGGTCTTAGCAGGCCAATGCAACACTCACCGAAGTGCAGGAACAAAGTGGCCTACACAAGTCGAGCGCGGGCCGGTAGGCTCTGTTGCTGTGTGCTCGTGAGCCAATCAGGGCCAAGGAGGAAGCGGTCCAGCCAATCAGGGGAGGAGGGAGGTGGGAGGAGAGACAAACACGGAAGGGAGAGGGTCTAGGGACGGGAGGGCTGAAACGGGGTGGAAGCGGGCTGGGCACAGGGTTAGAAAGGGTCTGGGGCACCAGGAATTCGGCCCAAGAGGGTCTTAGCAGGCCAATGCAGCACTCACCGAAGTGCAGGAACAAAGTGGCCTACACGAGTCGAGCGCGGGCCGGTAGGCTCTGTTGCTGTGTGCTCGTGAGCCAATCAGGGCCAAGGAGGAAGCGGTCCGGCCAATCAGGGGAGGAGGGAGGCGGGAGGAGAGACAAACACGGAAGGGAGAGGGTCTAGGGAAGGGAGGGCTGAAACGGGGTGGAAGCGGGCTGGGCACAGGGTTAGAAAGGGTCTGGGGCACCAGGAATTCAGCCCAAGAGGGTCTTAGCAGGCCAATGCAGCACTCACCGAAGTGCAGGAACAAAGTGGCCTACGTTTAGGCCTACGTTTAGGTCTTAAAACTGCTGATTTTGTTAACACATGAAGACCTTTGAAACTGCTTACTCTTACTGCCTCACTCTCACTCCCACACTCTTACTGCGTCACTTCTCACCTGCTCACTCTCACTGACTCACTCTCACTGCCCCACAACCGTTTCGGTAAATAGGGTCTGCTTTGATTGCACTATACTTTGCCCTGTCCTCGCCAGGCCCAATCCCCGCACTGACATCAATGAAATCTCCCACCACAGCAAGAGACAGAGACATTCAGTAGGTATGCAGCATAAAATGATAAAAACATTGCTTGAACACTTATCCAAAAATGTTTCCTATCTGTATTTCTGAATGAAAAGCATATTGCTACTTTGGACAATATGTCCAAATATACACAACACAAAAAAGCAAACAAGATACTGCTATAAACACAAGCATTTACTTCAGTTAGCAGAACACAATAACAATGTGTTCACCCCAATACAAAGTCAGATGGATTCTTCACACCAGAGTGTCCTTTGGCAAACAATATTTCGACCAACTACAGCTAGGTAGATGTGTGTGTGCGAGTGCCTGAGTTCCAGACTAGTCACAAATCTGAATTTCCAGTTAGCCAAAGTGCGGCTCCTCTGCAAATCATTTTCTCACCTTTGCTTGCCTGCCAACATTAGATGTCACTATAACAAATTCAGCTCACACTGCCTGCTGCTCCCAGTAAAGCCGTACTCATGATATTGCCAGGTGCGTACTAGGCGTGACACTTCATAAACTGGACATCATAGTGTGTCTCTTGTCTTGCTCCTGGCAAACTCTTTTTATGAAACTTTACATGACTACATCTAGTATTACAGACTAATTCTGTGACATCATTGAATATGCAAATTACGACCTTGCAAATCCTCAGGTGAGCTCTGCGAATGCGATTTTCGTGCAGTCTTCACATTGGGAGCACGATTTGATGAAGTGCCTAGGATAAGGAAATCAGACCGGATTCTGAAAAATGGACAAGCCCAGAACTCTGGTTTTGTCAAATTCATAGACAACTGCTGGCTCTGTCCTCTCAACTTGTGAGGGAACATCATCCTGGACTAGTCTTCTGGTGACTGTCAGCTGCAACTGCTGTAGACACTAAGAGGCCCAGCAGAGAGATTTTAGCACCACAGGGGCCAAGAGTCAGGTCAAGGAAGATCTAAAATGGCAGTCAGACATAATTTCGCTTACTACTGTGCCACAAATTAAAAAGGGTTGGACATGAAACCTGCAAACCAATAGCTTTGAACTGGGGGAAAGAGGAAGTGGTTGACAGCCAATGACACAGCAGTACAGCATCAGTGGGAGTCAAAATAGGCACAATGGAATGCCTTTGCCTAAACCCAAGGTGATGTTTCAGAACAGATGTGATATGAAAAGGGTGTAGACCTTAAAGTGACACTTGTGCTTGAAGAACATGTTTAACCCTGAAAATACTTTTGGCCCCTGAAATAGCCCTTAAAATAGAGTGTACAGTGACTCCTGAGAATGCACTTGAACATGAGAGACGCTATGATTCCTGAAATGGAATTACAACTAGGGATGTACTTTGACGCCCCTGAAGTAGAACTTCAACATGCAAGGTGCTTGAAGCCCGCAAGTAGTGCTTGATGCTGTGAAGTTTACCCCCCAAAAAGTGATAGAAACTGAGAAGCACTTTCAACACCTAACTGGGGCATGCATCTGTGAGATTCTCCAAAATTCGAAATAAAATACAGTATGATATGATATGATATGGCATTTATAATGCGCCTATACACAAGTGTTTCAAGGTGTGACGAGGCAAGGAGGGGGATACAGTTGGAAGACAGAGACAACGATCCTACTAGGGCAAGTGACATTGAGATTGCGCAAGTGCAGTGGAGGTGGAAGGGAAAAGTGCAGGGGGAAGGGGTGGGGGCAGTGCAATATAAAGGATAACAGTAAATCATAAAGACAATAAATACAATAAATAAGACAATAAATAAAAAGTGCAGCTAGCTGGTGGCAAGTGCAACGGCAAGTGCAGACAACATGATGAAGTGCTAGTAGGGGCTGTAGGGATACATAAACAGTCGCTGAGTTCAAGGGTTGCCAGGGGGCAGTGCAGGTGTACAGCTTTTTGGGAGGGACCTGGGCCCAAGATCAGAGGGTAGCCAGGTTACCAGTGCAGTTTAGATAACGTCACCAATAAGCGCCGCTTTAAAAGACGGCCATTTTGTGAGCATTATTTGTGAGCAAGAACTCCTTCTTCGATTCTACAGAATTGGGTAAGTGAGAGCCTATTTAGATTTGGACCTAGGTCCATGAGGAACTACAACCACTGTCTATCATAGAATAGTGAACTTAAAAGCTTTACTTACCTTTTAGAAACCCGTTTTCATGTTCGCCTGAGAAGTGATCACGGACTGAGATTTCCTTTTTGCAATTCCGAATTACCTTCCATCAGTAAGTTACCTTCCTCACTTGCTTGAATATAACACTGTCGTTTCTCATACACACTTGTATAATGCATGTTTAATCTCATTCACAGGTCATTTGAATTAAAAAATTATTGAACTTCCATTGAGAGCCATTTACCTATACTTAATTGAATAGGATTAGTCATAGGATTGCTCCAAACATATACCTTTATACAACTGGTTCAGCCGTGGAGATGTTCATTCATGAACTATTGGACTTTGAGCTTAGCATTTGGCACTTTCTCAGCCAGCACAATAGAAGGTTTACTCATTATATTAGGGCTGCATTAGATCATTGACTTAGCAGTTTGGCACTTTCTCAGCCAGCAAATAGAAGTTTACTCATTATATTAAGCGGCCGCATTAGATCATGACGTCAGGAAGATAGGTGAATTAACCTCTCCTAGAGCCTTTATAAATAAAGGAGGTCAAACTTAGTTATTCCTCCACACATACTAGACGATGTCTTATGAAACCACGCTGAATGATTATGGTTTACGGCTGTCCTTTCATCTATGAACCAGAGTGTTTCCGCTCGCAATAAAAGCCTGTCCTGTTGAACATAGTGCGTATTTTCAAGCTCTGAACAATTAATTTTCTTAGGATATGATAACTCATTGAGAAATATAGCCCTGCTAGAAGAAGACGTTTCTCCAAGTGTTCGTTCCTTTTTTTGCAAGACACTTAAAAAACTACGTGTTCCTGACCTGTACTTCCTAGCAGATCATGATCTTAGTAGTATCCTCTTGATACGAGTTGAAATAAGACTCGGCCTTGCTGCTGAAGTGTAAACTGAAAAACACCTGAAGATACCATATCATCGTGCAGCTACACAAGACCAATGTTGTGTCAACATATTTCAACCTTGATTGTTTGGCTCTATCTTAGAGCCTGTGAAAGTGTGCAGGAGACGGGAGTGATGGTTCAGAGGAACTGAGGGCAAGGGGAGGCAGCAAGGGACAGAAAGTAATGAATTTGAATTGTTTATTTATTTATTCATTTATTCGTGAGGAATGGAGGTGTATGAGCTTTTTACATCAATGGTGAACATGAGTCCTGAGGTGTACTTTATTTGCTGGAATAGCTGTACACATTTAGTTGTGTCCTTAACATATGTGTTTGTTTTCTGCATCATGGATTGTAAGAAAGAAAACAATCTAGTTGCAAAATGCTCTCCATGTCTGCCACAATGGGGTGGGCTGGTGGTGCTGTGGGATGTTTTTGTATCTTGTGGAGAGTATAAACATTGGGAATCCTAGGATGGTAAGTGAGCAAGAATCTCTTTGTGTTATGATGTATCCATCCTAGTTCTTCTGCTTTATCAACAATCTCCATGAGATTAACTTTATTAGTGAGGGTGGGATCACTGTCTACTCTGGCTGCAACAATAATGCTAATCATCTATATAGGTGTCCAGGCACCTACTTATCTTATATTGTTATGGATTTTTGTATTATTTCTTTATCCTTGTAGTATCACATGAGGATATCCATTGACTGTAAACAGAGCTAATACAATCATATATGTTGGTGCACTGAGTTTCAACCAAAAGAGCTTCCAATGATGATTATCAATTTTCTTTTCTTGTTTTCCTTTCTGTATTTTTGGCTTTTGTCTTCATTGACCATGTTTTCCTGCCCTTATCCTTTGTATTTAACATACATAATGCTTCAATTATGACTATTTTTCCTGGGGGGCTATATGTGATGAAATGCATACATATGTGTGACACACTGCATTTGTTTGATGTACCTTTTGCACACTGATCATTATATTCATTATGAGCCCTGAAGACGGAGACTACTCCGAAATGCATTGGCTTTTGCACTGCATACTGCATTCTGCAAAAAGATGAAATACATGTATACTGAACTCTTTAACTATGTGAATTGTGTAATAAGAATATATTGCTGAACGGAATAATGAAACAAATCATCTCTCATATATGGTGACAGCTAAAGAGCTTACATCCTGTGAGCAGCAGGCCGGAACATGGTGCTCACTGATCCTCTTCTTGTGTCGTTTCGTCCAGGTGCCAGGGATTTTTACTCTTGGTTTTGCTCCAGAAATGTGTCTTTATTTAACACTAATGACTGTTTGCATAGCTGAATACATTTGTCTAAGTGATCAGTGGGGCCCACCTTCACCCCACTTTTAGGTCTTGCATTTTACCCATTGCCAGAGACCTCGACAGCTTAGTTAGCCATGATTCAATTTGTGTTAAGGTTGTGGGGGATTCATACGTAATCCCATGCATTATAATCAGGGGGGAACTGGGAAACAAAAGAGGGCCTGGAAATAATTTTCAAAGTGGCCCCATATTACACATTTTCAGCAAGCCCAACCCTTTTCCTATCGGGACATTTGGAAATACCACACAAAAGAAGCGCAGGGTGCAGAGGCCTACCTGGAAATCTTCAGAGTTCCCTATAGGCCTGTCCACCCCTGGATGTAAATAGAAGGTTATTTTGCCTGTTGGCCATGGAGTAAAGGGAATGGTTTTTTTGTGTGTTATTCCCTGATGTGTATATTTGATTTTTACCTTTTGCTCGTTTGTGATGTTTTAACATGCAAAGTGTCTCAATGTTTAATAGTTTTATAATGTATTTATTTATTTATTGTTGACATTTATTAAGCGCGCTAACCCCAGAGGCATCAAGGCGCTGTTGCTGTACCAGTTACACACAAGCAGAGTTAAAGTCAACCGGGATAAGCAGAATCCCATGTGCAGTTATGCGAACAACCACATTTTCAGTGATCTTCTGAAGGACTAGTACGATTGTTCAGCTCTCAAGGCAGGTGGTAGTGAGTTCCACTGGTTTGCTGCAAAGGTGAGAAAGCTTGCACCACCAGCTTTTGACCGTTTGAATTTCAGCAGTACCAATCTAGTAGTATATGCCGATCTGAGGGGCCTGTCAGATTGAGCTCTGGTGATTTTCTGAGACCTTTAGCAAGGAGCTGTTTCGAGAGACAGCTGTGTGTAATAGACCGGGTATTGAATATAATTTGTTCTCAAATCGGAGGCCAGTGAGCATCTTTTCTTGGTATCCGTTTAAAATACCTCAAACAGAAAAATGAAACAACAAAAATTTCAAATTCGGCACTGGAAAAATGACGAAATTACCATAATGATGATTTAGTGGCATGGGGAGGCGGGGGTGGCCCCTGCACCCCTTGATTGACATTATGGGACTTCGGTGGTGGTGGGAGTGTCCCCCCGATTAAAAAAAAAGGAAATTGGGGAAAAAACAAAGTTAAAAAAAAACACATAAAGGACCCTGCGGTGTCGGTTGCCATCCACATAAGTGAAGAGAACTGGTGTTGCAAGGAGACGGGGGAGTCGGGGGCAAACAGCAAAGTGTGCTGCCAAAAGGTCAGTAAGGTGGTGGGAGGGGGAGCGGCTTAAAAAGGTGGCATGTTGCTCTGGGGTGATGTTCATAATTCTGGGATTTGAAATGTTCATAACCGAAATAATCACGGACATCCTCTTTTCTAGCGGTTGAGATGTACTCTCATTTTGGAATGCTCTGATGCCGTTAATTTGCATCACCTGCATCTTCTGGATGTTGGGTGATGAAGTGCCATGAAACAAGGCATTCAATAGTCTAATGTTGAACCGATGATAGCTTGTGCAATGATAAGGCAGCTGTCCTGAGAGAGGAAGGATCTGGATGCATTGATCAGTTTTGTTGTATATGCAGAAGATGAAGCATTGGAATTCACTTGGCACTTGAGTGGAAGAGTAGCATCAGGATATACTCCCAGCATTTTCACAGAGGAGGAAACTGGGATTTGGAAGCTGTCAATCTTGAATGACGCATATTCTGGATTGAGCCTGCAGGCAGAGGCGGTGAGTGGCCATCCAGGCCTGGATCATCATTACACTTTGCTTAGTGAGCAGGCATATATATATATATGAGAATATATTTGGCAGACAGGGGGAGGAGGATTTAGGTATCATCACCATAGTTGCTGGGTTGTGTATTATTCATTGTTTGTGCTGCAAATCACAGTTAGATACAATAATCATTATCTATTGTTTGGATTTTCGTTTGGGCAAAGCCAACTTCACAATACGTTGTAAAATGCCATTATGTGTCCAGACCAGGGGATCTATTAATTATGTTTCCAGTAAAGAGACAATGTTAAATTATATAGATTTTGTTACTCAATGTTTCTGAAATGTGTGCTGTAAAATCCATAATTTCAACAAAATGTATTAAACTATTCTTGGCGGAGAGCTCTTCTGAACACCATTCAACAGTTTACTCGCTCATTCTGGCCAACTGAGGGAAAACATCATTAATGCCCTTCCACTTAAAAAAATCCTCAGCCCCAGATGACATAATGGACCACCCTCCTCTATGTTGTTCACCCGGTCATTGTCCAGAATACCTGTGTTGCATCTCGAAGAACGTGGGTATTCTAGGTGCTGGAGGCAAGATGCCCAGGTCTGATTTGTCCAATGTAAATGTGTTTTGACTTCATCAGAATTGTGGACGCCTATTTTACTTGAAAAACATGGCAAGTGTTCTCTTTAGGGGCTAGTTTAGATGCCGATCTTTCTATAGTTTTGGTGCTTGGGCCTGTGGATCGTCCATTGGTGTGGTGTTTAGCCTCCAAGTATGTTGGTGTCTGTTTGAACTGTTTTGTAGGTAATAGATGCAGTTTTGAATATGAACCTGCTGGGGAGTCAGAAGCCACTGAAGCTCATACAGTGTATGACAGCTATGGCTCTGTTTTTGCAGGCATCCATAATGAGGTGAGCTACAGCGTGATGGACTGTCTTGAGGGGGGGCCAGATGCATGGCCGGAAACCCAATACAGAGGGTATTCTCTGCACCACAATATGCGAGATCATGAGGGCTTAAACCAGTCTTCAGAAGTCATGCAGGGGGATGGTTGCATTTTTGTGGAGTATGGAGTTATCTAGCCGCATGGTTTGCACCTTTGAGGCTATGTGGTTTTAGAAGGAAAGGCGACTGTCAACAAAGAAGCCCATGGATGCAGCTGAGTTTGACAGCTTGGGGTGAATCCTTCTAGGTGCATGTTGTACAGCCGTTGTTGCATGAGTTGTTGCTTTTTGGGGGTAATTATTTGGGTTCAGTTTGAGGTATGCATTTGACATCCATGTTTGGATGGTAGCCAAGTATTTGTAGAGGTGAACGAAGTTCCAGGGGCTACTACATTTCAGGTACAACTGAGTGTCATCAGTGTTCTGATGGATGGCTATTTTGGGGTCTTTTAGGAGAGTTCCCAAGGTTTACAGGTAAAGATTGAAAAGGATTGGGGAGAGGATGGTAAGAAGGGGGACACCACACATGAATGGTAATCGGATGGAGATAAATGAGCCCATCTGCCCATCTGCCCATCTGTACACAAACAGTGTGTCATTGATTTGCAGCGCATTTTCCACCATTTGGATGGTTACAGTTTCAGTGCTGAATTTGGGGAAGAAACCAGACTGGTTATTGTGGAGGAGGCCAAGCTGTATCATATTGGAAAATCGTTGGGTCACAACTACCTTCTCGATAAGCTTCCTGAAGAACAGAAGGCACAAGATGGGTCTGTGGTTGACTATGCCCTGTGATACAAGTGAGAGTTTTGTGAGAAGGGGTCATATGAGGTCTGTGTTCAACGTATCTGCGAACGCACCGTTGCTTGGGTATGAGTAAACAATACTGAGGAGGTCATTAAATGCTGGACTGGGGAGCTGTTTAATGTGGGAGGCTGGGAAGAAGTGAAGGGAAGCGACTGTGTCAGAGCAATCCACAGGAGAGAATAGGATGAAGTCGGTCCATGAGGGCAGAGACCAAGGGGGCAATTATTGGGGTCCTATCTGGTTTTGAGGCACTGATGAGACTGCGGATCTTATCAATTCTGCTAATAAAGAAAAGAAGGGATTGATTCCTTCACATCTCTCTTGTGAAGCCGGCAATTCATAGACAGGTTTTGGCTTGACAGAGTACTTGCCTATTTCAAATAAGACTTTGCTGCTCTTAGTGGCTGTATGAACGGTGAAAGCGCAATAAATTGACTAAGCCCCCGAGATCCTATGTCTGCATTGGGTATGCAAGGATTTCAGGGGTGAGAGATCCTATGGGCTGCACTCCTTGTACCACCTCTTATCAAGGGATCTGATTGTGCTTTTCGTGGCTGCAAGCTGCGGTGTATACCAAGGTGCAGAATGTTTAACTGCAGTGGAACTTGACCTTAGTGGCATTTGGCAGCCACTATTTCATTTGCAAAGTGGTCGAATGTCTCAAGGAAGGCTGAGGTATTCCCTGCAGTGTCAAATGGTGTGAATGTTGCCTCTATTTTTTTTTGTTGCTGGAAATTCGTTTTGAGCCTAGCCACTGTGGACTCAGCTCTGTGTGTGATGCGAGAAGGGGGATTTTGATGTGGTTGGCCTTTTGCCCTTTCCAGGCCCTAACAAAAACAAACAGCAATTGCCCTTTTCTTTGTCTGCCCTTCACTTTGAATGCCTGGGTGAGAGACTCTATGTGTTATAACAGTTAAGAAAGGAAGAGCCTGGACTAAGCAGGTGGGTTGGTAAAGGTCACATGGCCTACTTCCACTCACAGGAAATAGTAATGATTTGTCTAATGCTTTTCGGCTGCCCAATTTAAGGGCCAGAGTGAAGCGAGGGTCCTTTAACGCAGGCGGTGGTGCCATTACCAAAAGGGTCAGACCACTGGTGGGTGTAATATTGCCATTAGCACCCATGTAGTTACCTATGCAGGAGCTTTTTTATATTTAAAGAAAGACACCTTTATCCCGAGGCCCGAAGCCGCACAGGACTCTCATCCAGGAAGCCAGTTTTCACTGTTGATGAGGGACTGACTGGATGACAGCACTGCTTAGCGCCCAGCCTCGGGATAAAGGTACGCTTCTTTTTTTGTTCAGAAAAAAATAGAACTCCTTAGCCGCCGTGTACAGAGGTACACAGGTGCTAAGGTGAAGGGGGAGCAGGAAAGGGATGTGCAACAACACCAATGAAGGTGCTCAGAACACATGCTTTCCTTAGTGAATACAGCCCGCGTTCCCAGCATTCTCATTGGTGGACGACACCTCCCAAGGTGCTAATGAATTAAATGACACAGAGTATCTCTTCTGACGTATAGTTTATACAGAATGAGAGCATCTGGTTTATAGGACAGAGAGTTATGAAGCTGCAGTACTTTCTGAGATGAGTATAACAAGGTAGCTATCTAAAGTATGAGACACATAATAATTTACCTGTATTTCTTTGGGCACAACTGTACTGAGGCAGAATGTATTTTGGGACCTGGGTTTTCTATGTGGGCTTCTATATTGCACAAGATGAAACGTTCTGTGATATTTAATCCTATGATGAAATTTACACCTGGCGGGGGAAATGTGATGTGGAATATACATTAATGTAAAGGAACCTATACGGAATAAAGCAAAGTGAATGGTTGCGGTGACATTATTACTAGCAGGGCATAATGCGTTTTAGGGCACGTGTTCCTTTCCTGATTTTTGTACTGCGTGAAGAAAAGTGCATTCTTGAAAATTAAGTACTTTGGCGCCTCTCCTATCCAATGTGTAATGTGGGATATGTCACTGTTTTGTGTATTTCCACATAATGAGGCAGAGTGTGTTTTACAATATGTTTCCGTTTCTTTGATGATTGTAGACAGTCCCCTGAGTGATGGCATGTGATGCATGTCAATTTTGGAACGAACAATCATGTTGTCATGGGTTTTGGGTATCTAGTTATATGATGGCAAAACCTGCCATGTTATTGGAGTATCTGGGCAGGTGAGACTATACATAATACATTAGGCCATATTTGATATATAAACGGCACCTGGCTACCTTTACCATGCCACATGGGGTTGTCCAGGGACACTGTCCCTTTAAGAGACTCAATCACATTTTAGAATACTTGCAGCCCAGCCAGTAAATTGCAATTGTTGCTCATAAAACTAATCAATATCCGGAGTGAAAAGTTTGGTGAGGCAACAAGTGCTCCTATAGACAAACTATCAAAAAACGAGATTGTTCTGTTTCAGTGTTACAGAAAGCATGTTAAAATGTAAGCACAATAACACAGTTCAAAGGACTTTTGGCTGACTAAACCAAGCAAGCTATTTTGAAGTTTTGCGCCATTTTATAGACTGACCAGGAGATGGCGCCTTTGATCAGTGTTCAATTGAATGGATGCTTTATAGTAATACAGTTAAAGAAACACATGTGCGCCTCATTTGGAGTTTGGCTGCAAAGCAGTGGTACATCTGCTGATTTACCGCCAAAATCGTTTACTGTTACTGCCACTCTGTCCCGTGGCATTACCACGAGATTACAATTGGTGGTAATACACGCTAAATTCCCATTTTTGGAGTCCATAGTACTCCATGGAGATATTTGATGGATTTACTGGCAGCGGTAATTCCACAAACTAAATCCTCCAATGTTTGCCTTAAAGGGGAGTATTTACCTTCTGAATCATTCTGGAGGTACTTCCTGCACTTCATGGTCACACTCAGAATTTGCGGTGCAGTAAAAATGGCAGTAATTTCTTTTACTGTCAAAAAAAGTGGTGGAAACAGGATTACTGACATTTGTTTAGCCACA